>JALIZH010011937.1:0-64515 GCA_030522465.1 Rhipicephalus appendiculatus
GCACAGGCTTACCAGAGTAAAGGGCACTGGGACGAGCAGAAAAAACACGGAACCACGCTACCATTTCTCGTCCCCGTCCTCTATACGCGAGTATTCATGTCCTATTATATTCGATAACAACTAGCCCAACTTTCCGGCCTCAACAAAGTCCTTGGTTCCCCTAACGGGTCGGTTGAACGAAAAACTTCACTGTACTGCAGATATACTGCTGGTGCTCTAATATGGCACATTTCAATATTATTTTCATACATCCAGATCCAACCTTGATCACACCAGACATCCGTTATGACCATGTCCGGGCAATCGGACGCAAGCTTCTGGTCTCACGTTTCCTTTCGGTTTTAAGGCGAAAGCCTTTAATGTCTCATGCTCACGTCCATCCGGTGTCCGTCCAGCGTCCGTCCGTTCCGTCCGGTGGTGGTGGTGTGCGTCCTGACCACCCTTACTGCGCATGCGCAAACCCTCCCCCACGCACCTTCCTCTCCTACGCTCCCCCTCTCTCTCTCCTCTAGGTATCCCCCGCCCGCGGCGTTTACACACCCATTGCGCATGCACGTCCCCTCCCCTTTCTCTCCTACGCTCCCCCTTCTCTCCTCCTTCTCTAGGCATCCCTCCAGTGGTGTTTACACCCCCATTGCGCATGCGCGTCCCCTGCCCCTCTCTCTCCTCTCTCCTACGCTTCCCCCCCTCTCCTCTAGGCATCCCTTTCCGCGGCATCCACACCCTCACTGCGCATGCGCGTCCCTTCCCCCATCTCTCTCCTCTAGGCATCCCTCCCCGCGGCAACCACACCCCCACTGCGCATGCGCGTCCTCTCCCCCCCTCTCTGTCCTTTAGGCATCGCTCCCACGGCGTTTACACCCCCAATGCGCATGCGCGTCCCCTCCCCCCTCTCCTACGCTCCCCCTCTCTCGCCTCGCAACGCCGGCGCGGGCAGCGTCTGCTGGCGAGTTTCTTGATTGAAAATTGGCCGCGTATCTGCGTGCTTCGCTGCAAATGTCGTCCGAAAGACGATAGTCTTGTGCCGACCGTACTGCATGAGTACCACAATTTAATACCTGGGCTAGCCGCCGGGCTCTACGTTTTTCCGGACGGTTCCCGGGCACGCTTGAGACAGACGCCGGCGCTTCTCCGCTGAAATTTGGTCGTCGGTCTTTTCTCTGCGTTCTCTGATCATGTCTTGTTGAGTGGATCGTATTTCATCAAGGGGCCATATATGTTTTGCCTTGCCTGAGACAGCGCTTTTCTACGTTGAATCAGCCGCATCTGGCTGGCATTGATAAAACAGAAGAGGAACGCCATCTGCAGCGCTAACGGGGAACATCGGCTTGTGTTGAACTATGCTGCAGCCAGGTGGCAGCACTACAGCGTCGAAGTTAAATCACTGGGCGGAGACTTGTTTTATACACAGCGGCGCATTTTCAGCGCCGCGTAATAAAACACTAGGATCTTTATAATTACGTATCTATAGATTTTGTTTTAAAGGAACACTGTAAATAGTACTAAGGTATTGATGATGTGCCTCAGATAAGCGTAATATTTTATTTTTAATTGCCCACGCTCTCACCCGTATGAACACATGCTTCTCGGTAAAGATTGGAGGTCGTAAGGCAGGGGCTTAAACTTTGGCCAGCCAGCTGAATCGTGCGACGTGCCGACAAACAGAGAAACAGACCAAAATTTCTCTCCGTTTAGGTATCCCAAGAAAGACTAAATCGTCTTTAAAAACCGACTGCTCACGCTGCACAACCGTTCACTGGTCACTCCCGTATATATAGGCACTGGATCTTGACCTGCAAGGTAGTGCCGGTAGGTTTCTCTGTGTGCTGTCAGAACGATAAACATTCGCAGCGTGCGCGTTAACTAAAAGCGGACTGCGGGTCTCTGTGTCCAGTCCGAGTCTTCTGTCTCTCATTGCCCATTAGCAGCGACTGGCATGTTCCAGTAGGGAAACACCGGTCCATCACTGCGTGACTGCGCCTTCCTAGATTTCTCTCCTGCGCAACGCCGCGATGAGCGCCAGCGTCAACGCCGCCGCCAGTGTAAGCGTTAGCGCCCGCTGCTTCGCATCTACACATGGTTCCCTTTAGCGGGAGCTGGTGTAATTTTAAGGCGACAGCCTTTAATGTCTCATGCTCACGTCCGTCCAGTGTCCGTCCGTCCGTTTGTCCATATCCGTCCGTCCATGTGTCCGTCTGTCCGTCCGTCTGTCTGTCCGTCCATCCGTATGTCCGTCCGTCTGCCCGTCCGTCCGTCCGTCTGCCCGTCCGTCCGTTCGTCTGTCCGTCCGTCTGTCCATCCGAGCTCTGGCACGGAATCAGGTGGCCGCCGGGGTGCGCAAACGGACGGCGGTCGCGTCGGGCTCTACAGCGATCGCGCTTTTGCTTGCGTAGCGTCGCTGTGCCCAGCCCTTGCAATCATTCTGACCGACGCCGTCTCAATGGACACATGCGTCCACGGAATACACTTTCGAATTTACAAAGGGTCCGTCAATTTAAGCGCTGGAATGCGGATGGCGTTTGCTCGATGCGCAAAGCGCGAGAAAAATACTAACGCATGTGAACGGAGGAAGATTAGTCTCGCGTCTCGCTGTGATTCGCGGTAAAAAATTAAAAAAGAAAACACGCACACATTCGGTTTTGTGTGTTATCCCAGTGAGAGTGTAAAAGAAAAACTTCCCCCATCTCCCGCTAAAGGGGACCATGTGTGGATGCGAAGCAGCGGCGAGATGGTTAGCTTCAGCGGGAGAAACGTCGCCGCTCTCGTTACGCGGCAGCGGCCCGGGCGCTCATCGCTGCACAGGAGAGAGAATGAGGCCCGCTCCGTCATTTTCATAACCGCGGAACTACCGTGGTGCTCCCAGCGGAGCATGCAGCTGTCGCACCACCTGCCGTGCGCGCCGCTCCGTAGAGGATTCCGAGAGGAGAGAACGGGGGGAATCGTAGGGGAGGAGAGAGAGGGGACGTGCATGCGCTGTGGGACGCGGGAACCGCTCCGTAGAATTCCTAGAGTAGAGAAAGGGGGGTGAGCGTAGGAGAGAGGCGGAGAGGACACGCATGCGCTGTGGGGATGCGGGACGCGGGCTCCGTAGTGTAAAGGATTCCCAGAGTAGAGAAAGGGGGGTGAGCGTAGGAGAGAGGGGGGAGAGGACGCGCGTGCTCTGTGGGGATGTCGGACGCGGGCGCCGCTCCGTAGAGTACAGCATTCCTGGAGTAGAGAAAGGGGGTGAGCCTAGGAGAGAGGACGCGCATGCGCTGTGGGGATGTCGGACGCCGCTCCGTAGAGTAGAGGAAGGGGGGGTGAGCGTAGGAGAGAGGGGGAGAGAACGCGCATGTGCTGTGGGGATATGGGACGCGTGCGCCGCTCCGTAGAGTAGAGAATTCCTAGCGTAGAGAAAGGGGGGTGAGCGTAGGAAAATAGAGAGAGAGGGGGAGGGGACGCGCATGCGCTGTGGTGGTGTGGGACGCCGGACGTGGAAAGAAGGGACGGACTAAGCCCCCTCCAAACACATGCAAGCAAGATCAAGGAATGGGGTCAACCTGGGCGACAGACACCACCTGCCTAGCCATTGCTAAGCAGCCACTCTGCGCTCTCGGCCATGACTCTGGTGACTGTAGTGGTGGTTGACGGCCTTATATTGTACTACCTGCAGTGTTCTGGTTCGCATAGTGGGTGCTTCCCTACGTCATGAAAGTGGCCGGACGCGGGACGCGGGAGGGACGCGGGACGGACGCGGGAGGGACGGACATATCCCCGAGCATAAGATGCTTCGCATCTAAAAAATCATCGCCCAAGCACTCCGTACAAATGGTTAACCGGCGAAGCTGAAATGTGCGGCCCCGGTGTTTAGCAGTGGGTTCAACCCGACGCTGCACTGAAGCCTTCCACAATTATCGTTGCCAGGTTGTGGTCGAACCACAGGCGGTCACAAACGTCGCAGCCGAAGCCAAAGTGCCGCTGGAGAAACTCTCACCTAAAGCGGGCGTTCGCCCCGGCGAATGCGCTCCCGCAATCATCACGTCGACGCTGTTCTGCCCGCAACGCCGCTTCTTCGGCGCGCCGTTGCTGCAACCGTTTGACCCTGCCAGCTCTCGCGCCAATGGCGCGCGAGCTTGGGTACGACGCTCAGAATGACGTAACTGATAGCACAGCCAATGGAGACCGCTCGTGACACAGATGCCGAGCGGTTTTTCGTTTCTCCGAGCCATATACAGCTTTCGCTGTAAAAAAGGCGTGGCATAGTCAGTGGTATGGCCACACGCTTTCGCCGAACACACTTTGGAATGTACAAGGTGTCCAATTTTTTTTTTAATGTCTCATGCTCACGTCCGTCCGGCGTCCGTCCGTCCGTCCGTCCGTCCGTGTCCCCGTCTGCCCCTGGCATCTCAATGTCTAGCCCACCAGCCGCCGCTCTATCGTCGCCGCCAGCCAGCCCACGTCAACTCGACCAGTCAAGCATCCGTGTTTTGGTCAGACTGAACTCCGGGTTCTTCTCCGCTTGACCGCTCAGCCGTGTTAGAGCTAGACTATCTAGTTTAGATCATTGAACTTACGTTTTGGTTGTAATTAGGAGTGGTTTACCGTGTGCAGTGAACTTTTTACTTAGTGTAATTTTGTGTACATATATAGTTCTCACTTTAATTCTTGATTAAATGTTTCGTGTGTTGGTTTGTTAAACCAACTGCTTTGTCAATAAGACTCTCAGTGGCTCAGCCATAGAGGGCCGTTACGAACCAAAAGAAGAATTTGCATCACAACACCCAAGGCGCACGTCTGCTCCTTCAAGACTTCTCGTAGAAGTTCCGTAGCTTTTAAAGGAGCACTGACATCAAATTTACGCATGTGGATTTTTTTGCATCCGCGAGTAGCTATCGACCCCCAAGTAACGATTCTCGACTCAAAATGCGGCGGAGGGACGAATAAGTACCAGTAATGTTGATTAATATATCCGGTATCGAACGCGATTCAAAACGGGAGGAAAACCCGCCAAATTGTAGTGCTGGTAGCGCTACCTCGCGGCCACGTCGGGGCCGCTCCCCAGCTGATCCCGCTGCCACAAAAAAAGGTGACGTCACGTCCAGCTGACATCGCTGACATTTCGTCTGCTAGAAGCACATGTGCAGCCATGTCCTTGTCGTCAACATCGTCGTCCTCGCCGTCGTCGCGGTCAACATCGACAAGCGACCCACTGGCTGCGTTGAGGTTCGAGGCATGGAAATGCATGAAAGGACACGCACTTTCCGCTTTTTCCGCGCCTCGACGGGCAGGTTCGCACTACGCAGCGGCTCCCCGACATCCTGGCACGTACTAATGATCGCACTCGCGCTCGCACACGACAAATCAGTCGATGCGACACGATGTACCGCACGCACAGATCAACACAGCAAGGAGAGCCACTACTGAGACCATCGCCGGGCGTCGGCGCCACAATAAACACACTCAGACCGTCGACGTCATTGTTACTAGCGTATCACTAGCGTACGTCACAAGTGATATATTCTATCACACCTCACACGTTGCACTAGTGTCGATGTCGCAGGGCCTTCAGTTTTCCATTGAGCGTTCATACGCTGTTTGCCCTCGAAATAAAATAACTTCCACTCGACGGACGGCATTCAAATTTGGCCAAGACGACCTATGCATACCGAGCAATCGAATGAAGGACACATCTCGACTTTGAAATTTAATGTCAGTGCTCCTTTAAGGCGAAAGCCTTTAATGTCTCATGCTCACGTCCATCCATCCGTCCGACCATCCGTCCGTCTCCATCCCTCCGTCCATCCGTCCGTTTCTGTCCGTCCGTCCGTCCATTCGTGTCCGTCCGTCCGTCCACCCGTGTCAGTCCGTCCATCCGTCCGTGTCCGTCCGTCCCTCCGTCCGTGTGTCCGTCCGTCCGTCCATGTGTCCCTCTGTCCGTCCATCCGTCCGTCCGACAAAACAATAAGACATGGCATAGTCAGTCGAATGGCCACAAGCTTTCGCCGAACACACTTTGGAATGTACAAAAGTGTCCTTCAATTTTTGCTTCCTGTTTCCTCATTTCTTGTAAGGTTGTAAGTTCAGCGCTGTGTGTCTTCTCTTCCTGTGTCCCCGTCATTATTTGCGCTGTGTGTTTCACTCGCTCTATTGTAAGCTCTATCATTTGTCTGTTACACTTCCGGTCCTTTTTTAACTTCCTTCCGGTCTACACTTGCGAACCAGTTATAGATAGTCCGAGTGAGATCTCTGAGGCAAATATATTCAGAAATGATTGTAGAGATTGTAAAATTGATATAATTATGAAATATATACTTACTAGTGGAATGTCACGGCATCGATACTCTTGTACGCGTCCTCGATGAAACTGTGGCGGAAGAAATGGAAAAGCTCGATTACTTTTTTTTTTTTTGTGATTGGTGAACAAACTCTCTGTTCGCGTTTGTTTAAATTCGCTGCAAAACCAGAGCTACCATCAGAACTAGGATGACGCTAAAAAAACTAACGGCCTGTTACCTTTGCAATGCAGGAAACACAGCGCCAAAAAAGAAAAAAAGAAGGAAGACGGTCTAAATTGCTTGCGACTTGCCCACATTATGCAGTTAGCCTAGGATTAATAATGACAGACCACGAACACTTCGTTTGTAGTGGTGGTCTCAAGCCGCGAACGCTCCATATAGCTGAGGCAAGAGAGGACGAGAACAGGCTCTACCACTCCTGGTTAAGAAGCTCCGGGAAATTCCACTTCATCAATTTTCTTTGTCGTCTCTTGGTCAACTTCCAAACGCCGCACCCCTAACTACAGCTTCGCAGACTGTCTTTGTCTAAGGGAGTTCTTGGCCAAAATATATGGCAGGCATACTCGTGAAATGAAAAACCAGATCTCATCGGAGACCAATCAAGTTGTCTTTCTATAGTTTACCCGAGATCTTCCATCATTATCAACCTCGTCACCGGTCAACTTTACAACAAGTACTGCGGCACAAAGATCAATGCTGTCTCTAATCCAGTGGTTCTCAGCCATGGATGTTTCGGGAATCCCTTGTGGACTGGTGGAAGTGATTAGGGACCCCTTGCAATGAGAGGGGGGGAAATGGGGGGGGGGGGGGGGGGTGTCATAATTTTAACACAACATGCAGCGTGAAATACGTGCGCTTTGTCTCACCCTGGCAAAGTATGGTCCAACTAAAGTGTCATGCGAATTCGATCTCAACAGCTTGTCAATAAGTTGTGCAGTCTGCAGTCACATTCCAGCTGCTTCGAGCTATGCTTGCTCTTCAAATATGCAAGCCTGGAAGAAGCATATGTCGTAGAAAATTGCAACGAAAGCTTTACAGCCATCTCATGGAGAAGAGAAAGCATAACTCAGCTCCACCGCCATGCGAAACCGTTATACGGTGAAGCACAACAAAAATGAAAAGGGGCCGCTGTCACGAGACGTAGCGTGCTTTCAAAAAAGGCGTTTTTGTTGTTGTTGTTTTTTTTTTTTGTTCGAGGATGAGTAAGGGGGCCTCCATTTGAGAACCACTGCTCTAACTACTCCTGCCTTGCCTTAGCCGCAAGACAGTAGTAGTTCTATTTTTCTTTTCAATTGCTACTATCTAATCTTCGAGAATACTTCTACATCGTTTTGTTCTGGCAGTACTCATTCTATTATCCACATAGAATGACTCTACGTATTACAAGGCCAGACCAGCTTCAAATTCTTTCTCTTTAACTCGACTAGTTTGTCGGATGCCGTCTGATCTCTAGTCCTCATCATAATCTCCCTGTCTCTAAACGTTACGTCTATCATGTGTTCGTGCTCCATTCGTGGTTCCAGGTTTTTAATTGCGTATTGATATCAGATAATGGAATGTTCCGCACTCGTACGGAAGCGCGATGGGTTATAAACTATGAGCAATTTAAATGCTCTCGAGACGGCATATCAGTTGGATGCGAGCCCTGAGTGGGCAATGAATGGCCCGTTGTTCACAATACGAAGCCGCACGAATATGAAGGCCTGCGGGAAGACAATTCAACCCATGTGTCAAGAGGTTAGAACTTAGCTCGGAACCTAGTTCGTGTGCGCTATGCCAACGTGCCAGCCGTGTAAGTGCACGGGACATGCAGAGATAAAGAGTAGTCTCTGCCTGTTGCTTCGGCTATTAATGCGTGGGCAATAAACACTTCTAGAGGGATACCAACAAATTCTCCCCAGAATCTACCCTTACAAGTCAGCGGTTAGCTACAAGGCCGCTACACGACAGTTTCGACGTCAGTTCACCCATCTGACCCTTAATCGAACGCAAATAACGGCGCACACAGCACTTAACATTCCATGGCAGACATCTGGGTACAGTGATCAGTTTTCTATGCGCAATGTGTTGCGTAGACACTGACGTTCTGCTAGGGCTTCGTGCGGTATATAGCGCTCTTGATCTCCCTCCAGCAACAGAGGATAGGCAATATTTTGCCATGACCGTATACGCTGTTGTACTCCCTTATTGCAATGTCCGACAACAGCGTTCTGCAAACGAGACGGTAGATTTCGGGCATCAGGCTCTACGCGAGATATGACACAGGGTGGAATAGTGGGATCAAAGCTCAAGTTGGCCTGTTACATCTGGCCGGGGCTCGGAGCCCGGCAGTCATTGCAAATAACCAAATATGCCCGCTGCGCATGTCGCAGCGAGTGCAGCCATCATGGTTCCCCTTACTGAGCCTCCCGATACCCATGATTTTGCCTACTTGACCTAGTGAATAAACGAGAAACGGGGAAGTGGGTGTTAAAGATGAGCAATGGTTTGAGCTAGCAGGTTTTAAGTAGCTGTGTGCGTCTTCAATTTGCATGATGAACCACGACCTGCTTAGCGATGGTGCGAGGTATATATACAGCGTGAGCAGAAATAAGACAATCACTCACTTCTTTCCCCTCACCGTACTGTCCCTTGCCTTTGCGTATAGATCGAAGTGTCATCGTTTCGGTCAAAAAACATACCCCTTGATTTATGGATAACCTTTGGCGTTGATCAATTCGCAACTTTTGCTGAATGTTTTCTCTTCGCGTGCCGGTACCAGGCTCCCAAGAAAGATTGTCGAAGAAATCAATGTGTTTGAAATCAAGTCCCCTGTAGTGTATTCATAGCCGTCCTTGCCACACACCTGTCGAGGAACGCGAGGGCGTCCGGCGAGGTGTCTCCGATGTCTGGACCCACAAGGTTGCCCTTGGCCGGCCAAAAGAGTAGCAGGTGCCGGAGGGCGCCGTAGTCACGAGCCAGCTCGTCCGCATGCACCAGACCGGTAGCCTCCAGTTCTACGTGTTTAAGCGTGTGTCTCATGAGGAGCTGTTCACATATCAGCGTCCCCACGGCAGGACCAAATATGTTCAAGAAAAAAATTATGGTGGGGGGGTTAACCGCAGCTTCTTAATACCACAAAAGACCATGCTAGAGACCGCTCAGATCTCGCGCTTTTCTTGTGTTAATGTGTACGTCCCTAGGCGTGCGCAAGGCTCCCCATTAAAGGAGGGGGGGGGGGGGAGGGGGGGGGGGGCAAAACACAACCTGATTCACAATGGATTAAAAAAAAACGAAGACATTACGTGCTTCACTCAGTGACCTTCCCTTAGTATGTGGTTTTCCGGGAAATAAAGATGGGAAGTAAACATTTCTTGGAATTTAACACGAGGGGACCTTCGGCCGCCGTTATCGTCAAAAGCCTGAGTGGCTATAATCCTGCTTTTTAAACAGCTCCGACTTAGTAACGGTATGGGGCAGACTTTAGCTGTGGTCGAACAAGAGAAGTGTTAGGCCTGGAGTTAGCGTTTCGATTAGCGCACTTCAAGCCAAAGCCAAAACAGGCTTCCTTCTCCGAAAGGGATTTGTTTTGCCTTGCCGAAACGTTAGCTCTGGCCTGATGCTTCCATTTTTCGTCGACTTCCTGTCAATTCTAGTTATTCTCTACGTAACATGGTTTCAGTAATCATGATGCTTTGATAATGATAGCTATAAATAACGAGAAAATTAGAGAAGGAAGATGGTCCCCCGTCCTATGTTCACCTACGCACAAAACTAAAGGCAACATATCATTCTGACGTGCATCCACGACACCTGCCAGCATCTGCTACGTGAGCTAGCACCGTTTGCCTCGAGAGAGTTTTCACCCGCCCCGCTCACCGACACTGCTATGGCATATGCGCGCATGAGCGGGCGGGTGTCAAGGCCAGCCTCCTGACAGAAGTCGCAGAGGAACTTATGAAAGATGCCTGCCCAGAAGAACGACTGATTGGCCAAGTAAGAACCTGCTGGGAGCCCGCGTGAGCATGAAGCAGCTCAATGGTTCCTCTAGCGGTACTTCAGCTAGCATTGCACAGTAGGAGAGGGTCTTCGGAGGTCTACACTTCACCGTGGTGTTTTGCAGAGTTCAGCCGCGAAGGTAACGTGACGGCAGCTGGGGCACGAGATATCGTGAACAGCCCTTTGCAGCACTTACCACTTCCAAGCTGCCAGTGTACCTTGAGCTTGAGCAGGTCGCTGAACCGCAGCAGGCGCACGGCGTTGGATGAGTCCCAGGCCCCGCTGCGCCTGTTCAGCCCGTTGAGACTGAACAGAAGCTCCCAGCCGACGGTCTTCACGAACGTGTTCAGACGGATCCAGTCGTCTCCTGGTGACAGAAAATGTTCGAGTGCAGTGAACTAGATATTGAAAAATTGCAAATCCCACACACTGTTGGAAATCGATGTTATGCGAAACAGGCGGCGGGAAGTTAGCCATGCTGCACAAAAAGCTTCGAAATGTTTTGCCAAACGTTTCGAGGTGGAAGGACGTGTTTGAGCAAATAGCGTATTTGAGTAAATAGTGTAGAAGACTCGATGCTGCACTGTTAATCTAGGAGGAGCCACTGTGATGGCGCTGTCGTGGAGAAACTCGATGAGTCGCTGTTGCGAAATACTTAATTCCCAGCAGGAAAGTGCAAGATGAATTGCGAAATCGTGCGTTCCTGTTACGATGCGAATGATCGCGGAATTCGGCAACCACCACGATCACCGTGTCAGAAGATTGGAACATTGGTGGTGTGCGACCTATCTGCAGGATAGGACACGTCCGACAGCAAGCACATCAAGCCAGTGAATCAAGACTTTGCTTGTGCCAGATCCGGACTTTCCGTTTGATCGCCCGATACAAAGGGCAGGGCAACAACCATCATCATCATCATCATCATCATCAGAGTCGAGGCGGCAACCGTGCTCGATGTGTCGTGGTTGCTGGAAATTGCAACCGCAGACAGCGGCGAACGGCGAGCACCAGAGTACAGTTAACCTACGGACCATCGCCATGCATGTAGAATATGACACATTTCTAAGCGAAGCTTGTTATGAGTTACAAATTTCTTTTTTTTTCCTTCGCTCGTCGCCTTCCCACTCGCTCAGTTTCGTGATCGAGTGGTCTTGCTGTCTCTGTTCTGCACGCCCGCGTGCAATGGAGTATTGTACGTTGCGTGGACGAGCACAGAATTGTAGGTGGCCAAACAGATACGCTCAACGTCCCATAAAGGGGCCCTACAACGCTTTTTCAGTGTGCTCAGAAAACGCCACCGATCGGTTGTCGAGGCTCCCGGGAACATGTTAGCCAAATATTATAGCGCACCAGGCGGCCTAGAATTTACATTTAATTCTCAAAATCAGCTAGAAATTGCTCGCTGTTATAACCAGTGCTGCCATTAACCCAAAGGACCACGTCATAAACAAAACCAGTGATGTCATAAAGCAAAATGACTGCTCCATAATCGCAAAGTCCAAAGCCATTGGCTGATTTGAGCATCACGAGTTGGATAGTTACCCCGGCCACCGCGGAATGCCCCGTCGTGCGCATGCGCTGACTCGCGATCACACTTGAAATAAGCCGCGCGTTCGAAGGAAAAAAAGATAAAGTGCTCAAGCTCACTCATGACGCGCGCTGACTAACAGACGTAGCTTCTTGCCTTTTGTCATACTACCCCCGTCCTCCTGCGTAGCTTTCAGTGCACCCGCTGGTACGAAAGCAGAGAGAAAGAGCTTGAAGCGTGCGACAAATGCTTGTAACTCCGCTCGTAACTGGTGGATTCTAAAAATTCTTCCGGCAGTCGATCAAGTGGGGCACTATACTTTTGATAAAGCTATTCGATGACTATTTGCATATGGTCGCAGGGTTCCTTTAAGTGCGCCGAGAAACACTTCGCATTTAATATGCCCCTGCTACCCGCATGCCATATTGGAAAGGCTTCAGCAAGCATGCAGGCAGCGTGAAACCTAAAAATCTCGCTTTTACATTGCATAAAAGCAAGGTTGAGCAACAAGGGAGGCTTGAAATGAAGGAAATCGAGAGAGTTAACCCTACCTATATATACGGGACGATTGGAAGCTGAGAAGGCGGGTGCTGTAGCGACTCAGCGTGCCCCCCTCCCTCCCACTGATTTACCCCTGGTCATGCACAGACCTTGAGTCTTTAAGTGAGCATCTGCTTTTTACTTGCACAGTATATACAGTTTCCTTCATTTCCCTTTTTTTTTTAGATGCGAAGCATCTTATGCTCGGGGCTATGTCCGTCCCTCCCGCGTCTCCCGTCCCGCGTCCGGCCACTTTCATGAAGTAGGGAAGCACCCATTATGCGAATGAGAACACTGTAGTAATATGAAGGCCGTCAACCACTACCACAGTCATGAGAGTCATGGCCGAGAGCACAGAGAGGCTGCTTAGCAATGGGTAGGCAGGTGGTGTCTGTCACCCAGGTTGACCCCATTCCTTGATCTTGCTTGCATGTTTTTGGAGGGGGCTTAGTCCGTCCCTCCTTCCCGCGCCCCACACCACCACAGCGCATGCGCGTCCCCTCCCCCCTCTCTCTCCTACGCTCAACCCCTTTCTCTCCTCTAGGAATCCGCTACTCTACGGAGCGGCCCCCCGCGTCTCACACCACCCACAGCGCATGCGCGTCCCCTCCCCTATCCTCTCCTACACTCACCCCCCTTTCTCTACTCTAGGAATCATCTACTCTACGGAGCAGCGCCCGCGTCCCCCATCCCCACAGCGCATGCGCGTCCTCTCCCCCTCTCTCCTCTAGGAATCCTCTACTCTACGCAGCGGCTCCCGCGTCCCACACCCCCACAGCGCATGCACGTCCCCTCTCTCTCCTCTCCTACGGTCCCCCCCGTCCTCTCCTCTAGGAATCCTCTACGGAGCGGCGCACACGACAGGTGGTGTGACAGCTGCATACTCCGCTGGGGGGCGCCACGGTAGTTCCGCGGTATGAAAATGACGGAGCGCGCGCGCCTCATTCTCTCTCCTGTGCAGCGCCGCGATGAGCGCCCGGACCGCTGCCGTGAAATGAGAGCGGCGACGTTCCTCCCGCTCGAGCTTACTCCCCGCTGCTTCGCATCCACACATGGTTCCCTTTAGCGGGAGATTCGCTCAACGGGACAGCCTGCCGTCGTCCGGGTAACTGCGCCGCTGCTACCGTGCACATCTATGCGCATGTGCGTCCGTGTGTAGTACCGTGCATGATGAGCGGCCCCTTGTACTCCGGGTACAGCACGTTGTTCTGCCAATCGCGCACCGGGTCCGGCGTGGTGCGGTTCTTCTCACTGAACAGCAGCAGATTGCTCGTGGTGCCTCCAACACGGAGCAGGCTCGGCGCCAGCGATCGACACAGCGCCAGCAGGCGAGGATTCCTGCGATGGGTGATAGTAGGACGTGTTTCCACCTTCAGGTATACTGCGTGTACGTAAAATCGCACGAAGCTTTAACTAGCGCGCGCGAGCGCCAATTTTTTCTATGTATCTTCGCCATATGGCTTAAGTTCCAAAAAGGGCAAGGGCAAGTGCTCCACAAAGTACACGCCCGCAGAATTTTTTTTTTCAACCTCGTTGTGATATGGCGCTGAGACACTAAAATGTCGCCGCTGCGCAAGCTAGTTAAAGATTTGGTTGGTTGTACGTACCACTGAACACTTCGCTCGAGTTGAAAGACAACCCCTGATATGCTTCGGTCATACTGTGTTCGTATACGTACTCGACTTGTTGTTCTGTTGTCCAGTAACAGAAAGAGAATAAGCGATGTCCGAGACATGATGGTCATATCTGCACGCCTTCCTCGCTACAAAACATTTTATTTGCAGCATTCAGGCATAGTATGCGATATTATGACAAGAATTAATTCAGTTTATTAATATTCTTGTGATCCTTTTGATAGGTTCAAACAGCAACATTTCGTTGAGCAGAGCAGAGCAACATCTAATGAGCCACTAGACTGATCTACTATATTGCCTTTGTAGTTCTTAGGACATGCACGAGTGTTTGCGCTTTGTCAGTTGAGATTAGTTCATGGCATGAACAGAAATCAGTGTAAACTTGGTGTTTGCGCAGCACGACGCTATTAGACAGACCACCACGGGCTGAAGAGGGCACCATATATGTCCATATTTATTTAATTTCACTGGGAACATGATGTAGCATGTAGTTGCGTACAACCGATAGCCTATGATAGTGGATAATTCTGAGGACTTGGAGAAGGTGTCATTCTTTTACTATGCATGTTCACGCACGAGAACTGTTGAATTGTCGAAGTTATGCGATTTACCACATTCACCACCCGATTTAACAATTTGTAATACATGCTAAGTACACTACATTGCATGCGTTTAGCTTGTAGCCAAGTACGCAGAGAAAAAAATAGAGAAAAGGGTAGGATCGATCAAGACAAGACGTTGGCCCCATAAATTTCAAATTTTTAGCATCTTGTTTAAAAGCAAAGTTGCTAACTCTTTGTTTCTGAAGTTAACTTGCTCGGACAATTGAGTTTATTTTATTTTCGTTAACAATATTACTTGAACATAGCTATAGAAGTCTTGAAAGCCAAAGAATATTGTATGTATTTTTTAAAGAATATCTTGAAATGAGAACATCGTGCAACTGTATAAGCCGTATTTTGCACCTTGTCTAGATTTTTTTTAATTGTGCTTAAACAAAAGCGTCTGCATGATGATCGAACAGTTCGGTTATTACGTGCGGGGGGAATTTTGCCAATATAAACCAGCTACATACCAAGAATGAATTATCCTAAGCACTGGTAGAGAAAGAGATGGACAACTCACTCGAGGTCAAGCTCTAGCCAGTCCCACGACCGGCGGAAAAGCGCGGCGTCCAAGTTGAACGAGACGAAGCGGTCGTCCACGATGTGCGCCTGGCGCACCCAGGTCCACGGAGAAGTTGCAGACGCGGCGAGCTCCCTGGACGTGCACTCCGGACGGCATCCACGGGGCATCCTGGTGAAAGTGAGTTGTTCGTTTACGGTCCGTACAGAGTTCGTAATTGCGCCACTTGAATCTGCCGGCGTCATTTATCTCGTATAAACTCGAAGATCTGCCCATCATTCGTAGAACGCATATACCGGCCGTATCGTAATGGTGGGAGTAAATTATAAAGGCTAGGCCCTTTGCTGAAAAATAGTAAGCAAGCACGCAAAGAAATATCCTCAAGCAATTGCAACTCCTAAACAGAATAATGTAAAGTACAGCAAGTGTCTGTCTGGCTGGCTGGGAGCACCTCCGAAATATCCGCTATACGGAAACGGTTCCGGCTATAGTCACATAGAACAATTTTTCCTTCACGACACAAAAAGTTGACTTATGTTTACAAAAAAATCCACGCATTTTCACGAAGTGAATCATCATGAGTGCGCGAAGCTGTGGGTATCGTATCGGTGAGTCAACCGTACGTTACCCGACTGTTGCCCCATATAATGTCAATTGAGTGACAAAGTGCATATAGAAATGTAAATTTGTTTGTTTGCCTCTTTAATGCTATTCTAGTCGCTGTCTATAACGTCTACGTTAACGTCACCGACTAGTATAAAGCGTTCGTGCTTCTAGATGTTTAAATTGTTTTGTCACAATTATGATTGATGTTCGTCTATTGTAAACCTTTTTTTTTATTCACATACACATATGTTTCGAGTACTATACTAACGGTTTTCTATATACCATGACAGCAGACAGTGGGAACGGACGACAAAGCTAGGTCCCAAGGTACATAATGCTACTTTGAAGCCGCCGACTAGTATGAAGGGTCTGTGCTTGTAGGTGTTTTACATTCTTTTGACACAATTATGATTGCTATTTGTCTATTGTAAAACATTTCTTTGTGTCTCACATATTTTTCGGCTGTAGCAACGGTTCTATACCACGACCACAACGGAAGAGAAGGCTAAGTCCTAAGGAGCTGCGCGCCTAATAGGTACAATGATGTTGTATATTCTGCCACCAGTCTCCCACTGCTCACGAATACTGGTGACACTTTCAAAGATGCTTCAATTCATTAAATTCTATTCTACACGAATACGTGCCTAAGAAAGTTGGTAATGCAAGTAATGTGGCAGCTATTGCATTGTTCAACGTGAAAGCACTCATGTTGACGCTTGGTGGTGCATCTGCACCCCAATGAATAACGTTCATGACCAAGGATTAAAAAACCTTTGTGGGTAACTGTAGTAGTTAATGGTGAGACCGTAACCAGAGGAAGGGTGTGACAGCCAGAAGAGCGTCGCTGATTAAACGCAGAACTTGGGCTAAGTTCACCATCCCGCGGCATGTTAAAAAGTTATTGAACACCACGGATGGACTAGAGGGAAAAGCAATGTTCGTCGTGTCTCCTAGCCCGGCCGCGATTTTTCTCGGGGCGAGCGTAAGCGTGGAATGCGGTGTTACAAGAGCGAGGCCGAAACTTGGGTTAAGGTCGCCACCTCGCGGATTACTAAGGCGTTGACAAAATTGCCCTTCTATTGGAAACACGCCGAATGGGACGGACGCGTAGCAACTACGCATTGCAGGAGTTAATCGCAGAGGCCACGGTCATGATGCATTACTTCGCTTTACCGCTCCCAGACGCCGACACCACCCCGCCGACCAAGATCACTATGTGAGGAAAGTGTGAGATATAAATGGCCCGTCTGTAAAGCTTCCAATGTGAATATGAGTGTGGCACACTAGATAGCGTGCCCGGCATGTGTTGTCGCGGACTGAGAGGTTTTGGTTTTTTTGTCGTCCCTTAGGGTGCATTTTATTGACGTCATTTCCGTGACGGAAATACGTCACTGAAGTCTTGGTGGACCCCGGCATAAAATAATTTTGCGTTTAAAAAAACAAAAAATGTTTACAGATTCAATTATTGTGTTTGGTTACAGCCGAAGCATAAATATAAGCTCCAGCGGCAGCTATTGTCGTCCCATGCAAACACGTATGACAGCTTCTCCATGGGCGTCGACAGGATTTTGTCTTGGGGGGAGCAAACCCGTGCTTTATCGCAGTGAGGGAGGGTGGAATCGCTGGTGCAGCTTGGGTAAGGAGGGACCAGCCAAGCAGCGCTGTACGTGTTTGATGCCTGGGTGTGTGTGGGTGTGTGTGAATGTGTCGCGTGTTTGCGCTCTAATTAGGTTTTTGGAAAAGGCGGGAAAATGCCCCTTTTGCACCCCCTGCTGACGCCCATGAGCTCGACTACTGGGAAACCTGAGGAGGTACGTAGCACGGGCACCCAGTGATTCCCGTTCGTAGAGTTCCCACTGCTACGTTTACCAAAGCGTCGATGACTCCAATATTTGAGGTAAGCATGTGGGGTTTCCCCGGCACGAGTAAAATCTTGTTAGGGAGATTTGCACACTCTGTGCGCGAGATGTGCGCTAGTTTTTTCAGCTCTTTATCAAATTCCTGCTTGTTGCGGCAGTTTTAACGTATGCGTCCTCTGCAGCGAGTTCCGTCAGGTTGATTCCCCGAATTCCCCCATCAAGCGCAGGCGAAAAGTAGGGGAAGGGGCATTCGGTTGCTCGGCGAGGCGGTGGCGCCCTTTCTTGCGCGTCCCGGGAGTCAGCCACAGGTTTCCGAAACATTTTTAGTGATGCTTAGTTTAATATTGCGATTACTTTTCGGATATTTCTGTTAAGTACCTTATGTTACACCTTGCTCGTTCACCTTAACCCGGTTTTGAGCATTGCTAGCAATGTTATAGCCTGTATTCAGCGCTTTACTGCTAGCGTGATCACGCCACATGCGATGCATGGATGGACGACAAGCCAGGCCCCTAAAGTGTTCCGCACTTAAAAGAGCTCGCATGTGCTCCATCCACAAAGAAAAGCATTTCTTGAGCCAAGACACGCAAGCGATACAGGCCCTTATTAACTAAATGCTTATAACTTGCTGCGGTATGACTTACACCAACGCTAGGCGCAAACTTACGCAGACTGTTGTGCGACTATACAACAGGGAGCACGATTAAACAAAGCATCATACCTCTTACACATGTGGAGAAATGTGTTTCGAGAAAGAAAAAAAAGGCTTGTCCACTCAGAGCCCAATGTACTCTGCTATAGGAGAGTGGTAGGCTGGCTAATTCAATTTAACTTTCCGAGAGTCAAGATCTATCTCAAGTGTTATCGTATATTTTGTCACGTCTTCTGTCATACAGATACATGTTTGTGTCGCTGGTTTTTCGACACATAATTCATTATCGTCACAAAGTTTACAATAGATCTTGGCATGATTGCTCAGCCAAAGTTAAAGGAGTCCTGACACAAAAATTTTCGCCCCGCGTTTTTTGCTGCAATGTGTTGCTGGGGGCCTGTTACTCATAACACGGCACATCGTTTGCTGCAGCGCGCGACAGATAATTAATTAGAAGCTCCTCATTACCGACACAGCCTCAGTTTCGCTTTAACAGAGCTCAAAAACGACAAGCCGCCGGGTGCAACTATCACCACCTAGCGAGTGAAACGCTCGATCACGTGAGCACACAGAACAGTGACGCACTTCCGCACGGTCTGCATCGTTTGCTTGCATTCGCTTGTCACACATGCTGCGTGCTGTCGTCGCCGTTATTGGCCTCGCTGTCGTCGTCGGGCTCATCGTCTGATGGCGACGATTTTCTTGCAGGCGGGAATGGAAGGAATTTTCGACGTGGCGAATCACTTCAGGTTTGACCCGTTGGCGAGTGGTCGGGAAGCGGCAGCGATACCGGCGACGACGACCACGATTAACCTCGCGTCGGCAATGTACAATGGTAAGACCCGACGCATTCGTGCACAAATGTTCTGCAGGGCAATTCATTTAGCCAAAGTACGTTCGCTTTTTATATCCGATTGAATCACTGGATAACATTGTGATGCCCTTCAAGTTGTTGGTGCCGAAACAAGCTAGGTAACACCACAGCACCAGACGTGAGCGATGCACAGGGTCGAGTCGGAAGACCCATGTACGCCAAGTCCAGTGCCTTTGTGGTAAAGCAATGCGTCTCGAAATGGAGCCCGCCAACGCGACTGTTCTGCACGGGGGACCAGTCCTGATACTCCTGATTTCCACAAGCGCACACGAACTCGATCCACTTCTGCCGCCGAGGTTCGTCGCGGGGAAACGTATTGCAGCGATACGCCTGATCCCGACTTCGACGTGCAGAAGGAAACAGCGCAGAAGGATTTCGGCATTGTGGCCTGTCACTGCAGCTCAAGCAGCGCAGGGAAATCAAGAAAGTCCTTGGGAGCAGGAAACGGGAAAGCTGTAGTGTCGCCGAACACAAAACTTTCAACGCGTGCGCCGCGGCAGCGCCTCACCTAACTTGGCCGCGGCCACACACTCGCGAGCAGCCGCCGAACAGTCACCAACAGCGCAGCGGCGAGCGCGTCAAAACAGAAATGGCGGCTACGACGTCATCATAACCTGTTGTACCGGGGAAGTAGGGGGGTCACCGCGGGTCACCTCCGAGGGTGTCAATGCCGCCAGGTGCGGCCTATAATGCTGGATCGCGCACGCGAACTTCTAAATTCATATAAAATACCTTCCAAGCTTTATTCGCTGTCGATATTTTGCAGATGGTACACGCATGTACACGGAAATCGATCCAGCAGGCAATCTCGGCCGCGAAATTTTGTGTCAGTACCCCTTTAATCTTATAATCAGAAAAGGCGAAGTTTTATTTTCGAGAATGCCTATCAGCCCAGTAGTCAGTCATCAGCACGGTGTAAGATATAAAGACTTTAGGTGGGGACACTTCTCGGCTTTCATGCAAGACGCGATCGACCAGATAAAGTAACAACGGCACGCGTCTGTTTGTCCGCTGACGGCAGCGGATATCTATCGGCGGGAAGACGCAACTCAAAGGGAGAAAATGCTTTCTGCACCGTTGCTATAGTAACCGACGTGTTCGGCGGCAACGCCGGCGCCCACCGCATGTCGCGCTTTCCGCGCGCGCAAGACGCGGTATGCGTTTCCAACTAAAGTTGCTGGCGTGTCATAGCCGCGTTCGCTGTCCAGGCAATTCAGATTTCCCGCGAAGCGCCAGTTGCTACGGGAACGCGTTTTTGTCTTGAAGTTGCGTCATTCCGCCGATAGGTATCCGCTGCCGTCAGCGGTCCAACGGACGCTCGGCGTTGTTACTTTATCTGGTCGATGGCGTCTCGCGAGTGTCCTCACCTAAATAGTGGTCATCAGTCTTACTCCAGTACATGCGCCTCCAAGGAAAACCAGCTGCTACGACTATCCTGCACAGACGAAGGACAGGGGCACGAAGGCGAAAGTCTTAGATGGCTCGTGACCGTCGCCGCGTCATCAAGAACGGTCCAAAAAGTCACATGATCACATATAATGGCGGCGGCGTGGATACGAACGGTCCAAAAAGTCACGTGATCACAATTCAGGTCACAACATACGTGCAACACCTGTGCACAACACGTGCTATGTATTTGTATTTGATTCTGCCGTTTTTTCATCTCTTTAAATCAAGGCTTCGACGGGCACGGCCGTCTTTTCGTCGACGGATGCTACCATGTTTTCATTTTTTCTGCATGTTCCTCATTTCTTTTACGGCCGCAAATTCTTCCTGCTTTATTTGGCGCTGAAGAAACGACTTTGCCTGTGTCAGTGCACGTTAAAGAACCCAAGGTGGGTGAATACATCCGAAGCCCCCCTCTATGGCGTCTCTCATAGTCCAAGTCACCTTTGCGACGTAAACCAGCCAACTTATCTGCCGTTGTTGGCTAATCAGCCAGCATCTTATACTATCTGTCGGCTACGTTTCTCCAGTCCATGCGGCATTGCGTGGTATTACAGAAACATTTCGGTCCTCTCAAAAAGTCATTCTTTTATCGTCCATGCTCTTCCTCGGTATCGCTGCTTCTATTAATTCTCGCTTACTCTAGTCAAGACATTATCCGGGAAATATCATCTGGTATCTTGATGCTGTCAAAGGGTAATGTTCCAGCGAGGTGTCTAAATTGGACGGACAGGTTATGACGTTTATACATATGGATATGACGTTTATACATGCTTTAACGTCTTGAACACAGCGCAATTACGACAAGGACAACAGAAGAATAAAGGACTCACCACAGCGCTGTGGTGTGCTCTGCGGTAGAATACACGACTACCATGCAGGATGTCTGGTTTCAAATCCTGCTAGAAGCCTGGCTTTCAAGTGAAGCTTGTATTGGCTGACCTGTGAAGCTGTTGATGGTGGTGAGTGAGTGAGTGAGTGAGTGAGGAGTGAGTGAGTGAGTGAGTGAGTGAGTGAGTGAGTGAGTGAGTGAGTGAGTGAGTGAGTGAGTGAGTGAGTGAGTGAGTGAGAGTGAGTGAGTGAGTGAGTGAGTGAGTGAGTGAGTGAGTGAGTGAGTGAGTGAGTGAGTGAGTGAGTGAGTGAGTGAGTGAGTGAGTGAGTGAGTGAGTGAGTGAGGAGTGAGTGAGTGAGTGAGTGAGTGAGTGAGTGAGTGAGTGAGTGAGTGAGTGAGTGAGTGGAAACAACTTTATTGAGAATGTTCCGGCGGTATTGAGCATGGTGAGGCTACAAGCAGCCCGGCCTAGGTGACGGCCTCGAGTCTTTTGACACGGGCGGCTTCCTGGGCGTGTCGCAAGGCCCTCTGGTCTGGTGATAGGTGAGGGCGCGGCTGAGCAGAGCCGCCTCCCTTCGCGCCTCGCGGTTCGAGACTGCCTAGTCTACCCGGTTCGTAGGGAACTGCTACTCGCTATCGGTACATTGCTACAGCATGTTCTGCAGCGTCGCTCTGACTCTGCACGCTTTACACTCGTGGAATGTGTAGGTTGTTCCAAAAAATTCAGGAGCCCTTCTCCTGTCGGGAAAATGGCTTCAAGCTAAGCTTGGCGTGGGCGTGCCTGGCCTATTGCTTTTCTTCCTTTTCCTTCTTTCTTTTTCTCTTTCTTTCTTTCTCTCTTTCTTTCTTTTTTCTTTCTTTCTTTAATTCTTTCTTCCTTCCTTTCTTTCTTTCGCATTGAGCAATGCTCCCCCCATAACGTAAGCGTTCAGTATTACAGGTAGCGGCCGTCCCAGGAACGCTGTTTTCGGGCTGAATCGGCGTGGCGTATTTCGTGTTCTTCCCAGCGTTCGTCAGCCCTGTAGAACGGCCCAATGAAAGGACCATCACGCGATCATGGGAAATGCGGGTTAGGAATTCGATTTCTTCGAAGTAGGAATTTTCCTGAAATGAGCAATTCTTGATATCGACCTCACGCGTTGTCCGTCAGGTCGACTTAGTCCGCCTGCACGAAATATTTCAATGAGGCGATCCATAGCAATGCGTACTGCATCCCAAATATTTTTTTTTCTTTTGTTTTTGTTATGTCGTCGATAGAGCGCATTCATATGCTTCAGTTCAGTTCATACTCGACAAGCACGGGCCCGCGACCGAGTTGTCTTTTTTTTTCTTTCTTTCTTTTTTTGCGCCAGACTTCAATCAGAGATATCTTATTACCTGTACCACTGTACCATGAACTATGCTGTGCAGGCCCAGGACAGGATGTTCTGAATTTTGTTAAAGCGATGCTTGTAGTGCCGGGGGTAAAACTGTTTTCTTTAAATCACACACTGCTACTTTACCAGTTAAAACATGGTTGCAAGATAGGAGATTATTCGTCCCATTGTTTCTTATGCAATAAACCGGGAACAATTGAACACGTCTTTATAGACTGTTGGAGCACCGTGTTCTTCTGGGACATACTACAGAGAACTTTGAAGAAGGAAGATAGTTACCGTTAAGTGCACACGGCATCCGTTTTCTTTCTGTTAAAAACGGGGATGGCGTGCCTTATGACCTAGTAATGCTCCTGGGCCTGCATAGCATATGGCAAACCCGAAATGATCTCACAATGCGGATGTAGAAGTGAGATCTGTGCGAAAATATTTTTGCGAATCTGAGTGCCATTTTCTTGAAGTTCTGAAAGGGCATTACACATGCCAAAGTTTTGATTATTCACTGAGAGCTGAACGGTTCATCATTGCACTTTGTAGCATGGGGCGGCGCCAGGATTTTTTTCACTGGGGGTGCACAAACGACAAGTGAGTTCGTCCAGGGGGGGCAGGAAGGCGGGTAACTCATGCTTTATCTTTTGGCTATGTTTGATCTTGGGTTGGCATAGGGGGGGCAGACGAGAATTCTGGGGGGAGCTGCAGCCCCCCCCATACCCCCCCGCTAGCGCCGCCCCTGCTTTGTAGTTGTACTGCTATTCCCTTGTATTTTGGCGAGTATGTGAATACTCTAGTATGCAAGGCAGTAAAGAAGAAAAAAAAAAGGGGGGCGCGTGGCCGTATGGCCAAGGCACTCGCTTTGGGTTCAAACCCCAGCCCCGGAAAGAAAGTTTGTTCAGTTCTATTCTTCATTTCTTTGGTGTGCGCCAGCCGTGGGCAAACAGGACTCTTTTTTTCTTCGTTGTGGCGAGTATGAAACCCCATCACCAGTTTCACAGTTCAGTCAGTACAAGCTTCGCTTAAAAAACCGACCGCCGCGGAAGAAAACACATGATGCGTTCACCAAAAAAAGAAAAAAAAAAAGAAAGAAATGGAGGAAGAGAAGAGCTGTCACCTTTCCTCCGTGTCAAAAACGCTTCTCGCGCACAACCGGCGCGCATATTGTGAACTTGCATTTTTTAACTCGTTCGGGCAGTAAAGCGCATGTAATGTGGTCCTGTGTAAAGAGTCGAGGGTTAGAGGCCGTAATTTCCTAACTTCTGACCCGTTGCCCAGATCATCTCGTTTTCTTCTCGCAACGATGCCCGGATGCTTTCGTTTCAGTTCCCGGATAACGGCTCTGGCTTTTGGCTCAAGACCACATCTAAGACTACCAACAAAGGCGGCTAAAAGCATTTCGTGCTTAAAAGCACTAACAACCTGATTACGTAAAAAACTTTGAGCGCAAATAAACGACGTAGGACCAAGAAAGAGAAACACACACCACAAGCGCTCTGAATTTTTATTAGACGAAAGAACCTACATATATACATACATCGCATCGCGCATGTCAACGAGTTACAGGCCTACACCCAAAGCACGTGTTCAGTGTCTGTTGATAAAGTTGAATTCCTTGTCATGTAATGATAGAGATGGCTGACTAACACATATCGCCGCGTTCTTTGTGATGTGATACGCCTCCGAAATTTCTCGCGTGGTCTGATGCGGGTGACGAAGCAGAATTATGGTGCTTCCGAACAAAGGTATGCATTTACATAATTGACAATGGGCGGCAAGATGAGATGAAGGCGTGCCATTCAATGAATTTTTGTGTTCTCGAAGGCGGGTGTTAATACATCGACCGGTCTGGCCGATACACACGCAACCACATGAAAAGGGGATTTGGTAGACCACACCTAAACAACATCTTACGAAGGCATTCACGTGCTTTCGTCTACACTTTCCACTGGCCACAACAGAACCCTGCGCCCTTCTGTGCAGGATGGGGCAGATGCGCCCAAGCTTCTGAGGTGCAGAAAAAATAACTCTCACCCCATACCTCTTCCCTACATTTTTTAGTCCGTGCGATGTCTTATGTAGAAATGGAATAACAGCCATTTTCCTGTTTTTCTCTTCCTTGGTTTTAGGAGTAGGGGGATCATGTCTCTGTCTTACTATGCGTATGAGCTTTTCGCACACCGAAGCGATGAGGTGTGTCGGATACCCTGCCGCTTTGAGGCGATCATATTGCACCCGAAAAGCATCGTTCAACACATGCACGCAACTTTTGCGCTTGTGGTGTGTGTTTCTCTTTCTTGGTCCTACGTCGTTTATTTGCGCTCAAAGTTTTTTACGTAATCATGAGATACCAACTAGCCCACCTAGCTATTTTGTAACAACCTGTATTCTGCGATATACCTATTCAATTTCAGCCGACCGACTCTATACGTGTAGTAGAAGTACCTGGTAGTAGCGTGCCTCCGGCGAAGGTGGTCCCAGCAGGGGCAGCAGGTAGTAGAGGTAGAAGGCGTAGCAGGACACGCCCAGTGCTGTCAGGCACAGGAGTAGCACCGAGAGGTGCCCCACAGCTTGCACCGTGCTCACGGGTGCCTCGTCTTCTTGCGTGCTGGACTTGAGGGTGGACTTACGGCGCGCCGGGGCCTGGCGGGCACCCTTGGCCACTTCGCGGTGCGGCATGGTCATAGGCCGGCCTTTCTTCTTCTCGTGCCAACAGCGCCCCAGCCCTGATCCCGTGCCACCTGTGACGATTGTGATGTTGATTCCTTACATCTCAGCGCACGTTCCCACAGTGCAGAATAGGTTGTGGAACAATCGGCTTGCTGAATTTCCATTGGATATATTAACGCGATAGCGTTAAAGAGCTCGTTTCGCAGAAATTCCGGCGTCGGTGTCGACGGCGGTGTCGTTGGTTGTGAGTGAAAAATCATCATCTTGACCGTGACCGAAAAATCGAGAAAGGTGCAAATAAAATAAATAATAAAAAATTCCGGGTCCGAATGAGGATCGAACCCGGGTCGTATGCGTGGCAAGCAGGTGTTCTATACCACGCAGCCACGCTTCTGCTTGCGATTGCGTATAAAATAACTTCCTCTGCTTGGAATTGCAGTGAAAATAACTTTCATGCTTTGCAAATACGCGCGTCCTCTATAGAGGCGTCACAATAGAACATGTAATATCGCAGTAACATTGCGGGGTACAAGCGTGCATAGCCATCGGGCGTGAGAAGATATGAATGTCATAACGACATTGTGGTTCAGAGCCGTGTACCCATTACAAAAGGCACACACGTTACTGCGCGTATTCCCTTAAGACCACGTAGTGGGTGCATAGCAACTTCGAAAACATTTCCCGCATTTACCGCGCATAATTGCTCGTGGTTTAAAGCATGCTACGCATTACATAGTGTGCACTAAGGGATTGAAGTACGGACTAGGGACAGGATATCGCTATCGCGTTCAACTCTTAAAGGCGAAGCTTAAGGGTCCCCCCAATTTTTAAAGAAGTGATAAATAACGAAAAATTCGAACGCTTCTTCCTCGTTGCTGCCTCATAGAATGCCTGGTTATTAACTTTTGGTGTACGTATGGTGACGTCTGCAGTCAGTGCTGGCATCAAAGTGCATTTGTTCATGTCGTCATAGAGTGCGTCGCCATAGTTTTAAACAGGCGTGCGCACGGGGGGGGGGGGGGCACTAGTCATCTAAGAGGGGGGCGCGCAAAGTCAGCCCCATATATTGACATAATAGGAAGGGGGGGGGGGGCGCTGCGACGAACCCTCGCCCCCACCCTCCATGAATGGGAACCCTGCGCACGCCTATAGTTTTAAACCTTAGGTAGAATTAGGCTGGTCGCCGACCCGTTACGACAAAGATATCCTTGTCGAAACTGGTCGGCGATCAGCCTCCAAGCAGCATATCAATAATAATAAATAAATAAATAAATAAATAAATAAATAAATAAATAAATAAATAAATATAAAAGAATTTATTATGTGTTACGCCACCTAGTCGTAACACGTAATAAAGTACTAACTCTGTGTAGTAAAAGACGAGATTTCTACCTGCTTAAAGTCTATCCTTCATTTACTGTCCCTAGACACCAATGGTTTGAAAAAATTCCAGAGAGTTATCGCAGATCTTTTCTTTGGCAATTTCCTGCTTGCAAGTACTGCCCACGTTTCTAGTGCTGATTTTCGCGAGCATCCCTATTTTTCAGAGGCCTCTCTCAGTTATTTTAACCGTTTTCTTAACCAATCATTCTTTAATTGTGATAGCACCTATATGGACACTCTCGACGGGTTTTTCCACCGCCGTCGAAGTCGCCGTCATGTTATGTATAAAGACCTCGCCCCGCGCATCGTATGTTCTGCCCGCTGGTAAAAGCGCACGAGCTTGGGCGACGAACGTGCCTGAAGCAGAGATAAAACCAGCCAGCCATTTCCGTCGCACGGAGGGCGCATGCGATATCATCCCGCATGCGAGGCCTGCCGTCGATTGCTCCTCAAGCAGCGAAGAAACGCCCCGCCCGTCTTTCCTCGGGCGAAGGAGCATGAATGCAATGGGGTGGGGGTGGGGGGCTGTGTCGCTTGAGCAGCAAGTGTGAACTTTGACCGAGCGCTCACCAAACGGCTCGTATGCCCTTCTACGTGCTGTGCTCTCAGCGCTTCACGTTGAGACATGACACGTAGTACACGAAAAGCGCTTCTCTGACTGGTGTGGCCGTATTCCCTACTCCCGCTTTTTACAGCGAAGCTGGTAAAGCCGAGCTCAAACGGGCTAAGTATCGTCCAGCAGACAAGTTTAAACTGCGCTAAGAAGACAACACGTAAGAACATAAAAACAAGCACTATACTCTACATAGCATCGACATCTATGGTATAGTACAGCGAGGGCTGGAAAAGGGAAAGGTTGGTGAGGAGGAAGGAGAGTATATCATAGTATGGCGGAGGCGATTTGGAGGTTGAATATATGGAGGCGGTCAGATGTAGACGAGATTTCTTCAGTGGCATACCATGCCCATCTTCGCTTAATTAGCTTTGCATCACTTGGCATATTTCATCGCTGAGGCTTCCCCTCAGCACCGCTGGTACATTGGCCTTTACACCGTTAAGTCAGTCAAAGCCACGCATAAATTGTAGAGTTACGCGAGATCAGATCCAAAGGAGTTAGCCTAGGTGCTTGCCTTCCTTCGCGTAACATTACAATTTGTTGCTATCGCAACAGGGTTGCCGTTGGGTAGACTTGAAAAGGAGCCAAAACTCAAGCTAAAGGTAGCCAAAGTAGCCATGTCATTTAATTTTGGCGCCAAATTTGTAGCCAAATGAAAAGAGACGTTGCATATAGAGTAATACTACATATAATATAATATATATATATATATATATATATATATATATATATATATATATATATGTGTGTGTGTGTGTGTGTGTGTGATTTTGAATGAGCGAGAATGGAAGTATAACGAGCATAGTATTTTCCCTCGGTCTCCAAGCCGCCGGTAAGTTGCAAATAAATTAATAAATTATTATACTTCCAGCGCGCTAGCATACATTTTATCTATAGTAGATAGAATTCCTTGCAAAAGTAATCTTGCGTCAAAAACTCAGCAGCAACATTGAACGTTGCAGCTGTTTTTTTCGAGATCGCTATTGGCACAAAGTTACAATAATACCGTTCCAGCGTCAAGTAGCGATATCTGATCAAAGATGAACACTGCAGCTCCATTTTGCTGCGGATATCTCTTTGACGCGCTGTGTTTTAGCATTAGAATCTGGCTTCAGCATTGTGCTATGTAAATACACATTTCCTTACATGCGTGCGTCAGACGGAGCGACACTCGTTGGGTGCCTCGATGCGCACAAGCCCACTGGCGGAGGAAGGACACGTGCGCGCATACGACAGAAAAGCTTGGAAACAATGGTCATTCTATGAACTTCCTTGCTGTTTTATCTTCAAATAATACGGAGGAATGGCCAGTAAATGCGCCAGAATAGATGTTCAGTGTAGCGAGAAAGTAGCCATGGCGCCAACCTGAATTTCTTTTTTTTGTCGCTAGACAGGGTCAGGAAGTAGTCAAATTGGCGCAAGGTAGCCACCAACGGCAACCCTGGCTCCGCCCTTGCTGCGAAACTGTGATTTTCTTTCGCTTGATCTGTTGCTTAAGTATATGCTTGAAATTATTCTAGTTCGCTGCCTTCACATGCCTCATGTGCAAATGCTGGCGGAGAACTTTCCTAGACCACCGCGCGTCCACCGAAGTTCTTTAAATCGCTCATCAAGTTCCTATCTCGCTGCTGGCTTCCCTGCCCTGGAATGATATGTCCAATGCCACCTTTTACCCCCCTGATTTGTTGCGTTCTTAGCTCTCAAAGCAAGCCTAGCTACTATCCAAGCTGTTTTATTTCCAACCATGCTTGTACCTCTGATCTCATGCACAAGAATGCGCATTGCCAAAAGTGAGGCCAGGAGCCATCACCCCTTTCCAAATCCCTGTCACCATGTCCCACCTATCGTAAATACACAATGCCCTATTTCTCTTTGCAGCTGCATTCCTGTTAACCTTCAGTCGGTAGGTCTATTTTGTGTTCCCTTATGTACGCACTCAGCCCCGTTGTTTATCCACATGACAAGACATTTTTTTTTATTTATTTATATATGAAAAATATGGGAAGGTAGGCTACGTAAGAGCCGGCTATCCCAACATCATGGCAGCGAATATAGAAGATACATACAAAGATAAGAAAATAAAAATAATAAAAAAAGAAAAATAATCAGAAGCACTATGTACATATAGGTTGCACGGGGGCGGGGCCCCCTGAGATGGCGCCAGCGTCGGGACGGCCATCTTGGTGGTTTCCGCGTAGGTAGGGTAGGCTCAACCGCATTCTACCCGCGTCATGCACAATGTCACGCACACAGACTCTCGTCGCCGCTCGCCGTTTCGATAAAACCGATGAAGCGCGCCACCAGAGAACATCTGCGCCACCACGGACCACCGAGATGGCGGCGGACGCCGCTAGCGATCCAAGCGGATGACGTCACTTGCAACCCTATATACAATACAGGGCGTGTAACGCATGACAGTCCATGTGGATAGTCCAGTTCATATAGCATGTTAAGACATTCTATATATACACTACAGTCCGCCTCAATGGAACAGTGGCTACTGTGCTCGGCCGCTGACCTGAAGGTCGCGGGTTCGATCCCGGCCGCGGCGGTCGCATTTCGATGGAGGCGAAATGGTAGAGGCCCGTGTACTGTGCGATGTCAGTGCACGTTAAAGGACCCCTGACAGGAAAAGCTTTGTTTGCGACTTTTTTACAGTAATTTGTAGCTTTGCGTCTGGTAATGCCGAAATTGAATCGTAAATGCTCTAACGCATGGTATAATTAATGCTAGCGTCATTAATTCAGGGCGATTTTGCTTCAGCTCAAAACGCCCGCCTAAATACCATAAGAAACTAGCGCCCCACAGCGGGGAAGCGCCTGAGACTACATGCGCTCAAGCTTCGGTGACGCTGAACGTGCCGTTTCCAAATAGGGTGACCCATACGGCTCTGGGGTGACCCGAGGGCGGTGAAGAATAAAACGATGTGGGTGCGTTGAGCGTGTCCCCCCTCAGGAAAAAGAAAAGCATTCCTGGCGCAAGCAGCCAAAACCACCTTGAGAGCAGCGCGACAACAGAGCGAGAGGGGTGACGAACAATAGTCCTCGCCGGGTGCCAGTCGGGGTATTGTGCGCACCCCGAAAATGTTCTCCGATGCCGACAATACTTGCTTGACCTCTGCAACGTCACGAGGGGAGCCTCTGTCTACGTAAAACCACAGAAAATGTGGATTGGACCAGAATACTCGGATGAGCACTCACCTTTACTTTAAAACCAAATTAAAATATCTTATAGGCAACGCTCGCCCCTAATAACCGGTGAGAAGTTCCCCCGCATGCAAGAGTCTCAAACGACCCAAGCACCTCGAGTTTCCAAATTTGGTGTCGAAATTTCCGGAAGTCCTCCACTACGGCGTCTCTCATAATCATATCGTGGTTTTGGGACGTTAAACCCCAGATATTATTATTATTTATACATTACCTCCAGCGTGTTGTATCCTGTGCTCACTATGGTCAATCATTATGGTCATTTAAAATATTGACTGACGTTTTTTTCGGCACTAAACTTTAAACCTAACCCGGCATTTCCTTCTTTGCCGTAAATGCCCATCAATTCCTGCAAATCGTCCTTCTTGTCGGTCATTAATACTACGTCATCTGCGTGCATCAATGCTAGTACGTAATGCTGGTAATGACTGCTTGAAATAGGGAAGGCTGAAGCCAAATCCACTCGTGGCTCATTTTTATTTTTAGTTATTTTTTTTTAATTTTTATTTATAGATACTGCAATCCCACATGAGGGATTATAGTAGTGTGGGAATTACAATCACGGGTATTGCAAGGTAAACATGAATCTAAACAACAACAAGAAATATACGGAGGCAAAATACGGTCCTCAGAATTACAAAAAAAAAGGGAAAAAAACTGGTATACAATATTATCGAATACATGACCAACCGTGGCGACAAAATACAATTCAAAATATACAGGATAATAAATATACCAGAGCCGACTCCCATACGCAGGTATTGGAAAACATGGGTGTTAATTCTACACAATTTGAAAAAAAATAAAAATAAAAAAATACGCAGTTAGACACCAGGCAAACATTTGAAGTGCTGGCTGTAAAACAGCGTCATTAGTTAGAATGTTCCATTCTCCGACTGTCCTCGGGAAAAATGGATACGTGAAATAATAATTATTGCGTGTTTGAAAGGGCGTGATAGACAGATTATGGCGCTGCCTTGTCGGATACCCAGAGAAAGAAAGTTATTTGCTAGTGTTTATCTTATAGTGCTTCTTAATTAGCTGATATAAAAATTTGAGAAAAGAAATTCGGTTTCGCACTAACAGATGTACGACCATAACTGTTGCCTTTCCTTGTTTTTTTTTTCGATCTTACTAATAATATTCCATTAAAACACACAAACGGAACATTTGTGTGCTTTGTTGCTGCTCTCAAGTTTTATTCATCTATAGACCTTTTCACAGGAGAGAAAAAACGCCGCCATGTTGGGCTGCGCGTGGGAGTACAAAGGCTGACGTCACAGCCTCGGCAGCGCATTTTTGGGGGGGGTCACGCCAATTTGCACAGCCCAGAAAAGACTATGGCGGCGCCCAGGGAGCCGTTTGTGAAAAGGTGTATTCAAGTAACAAATTACACAAATTACTAATGTCGTGCCAAATATCGCAGTGTCACGGGCTACTGTTGGCGATGTCAGAGCACAGATGTGTACGTAGAGGAGTGACGTCAAAGTATACCAACAACGTAGGGTCATTCCTTCTCGTACGTCATTCCCTCAATCTCTGGGCGCGTGCCCGCGAGAAGAAGGGCAAGCAGCGTTCAGATTGAAGTTCGACCCATTTCCGCAGCGCGTAGCATTGCAAATTTTGGCAGACGTGATCGTGAACGCCCAGTGTATGTGTTGCGCCCGTCAGCTCAAAATGGTCAGACCTGGCGTAAGAACCGAAACAAAATTTGAGCCTAGCCGAAGCGCCGAAGCAAGTGTGGGGCCGAGCCAATCCGTAGCCTGTTGCACATGTGCGTTGTTTACACGTGCGTTGCAGCTGTAAGTTCAAACGTTTCTCACTTGTTGGCTTGACTGTTCTTCGAAGTGGTGCATTTTAATGATTTAAAGCGTAGTCACTGCGCAGTGTTATGGACAGAAACGCAGAAATGAGGATCTCGACGAAGCGCTCAACGTGTGTGTTGTGATGTCGGATTGTGCATCGTCGTGGGACTTCGTGCCTGTTTGCTAATAAGCTTTCGTCAGACTCGACCTATGTCATCGCAACTAACTGCGCGTTGGTAGCCTTGCGATGGTCGTATGCGCGTCCTGTGGCGGCGAGGACTTCGACGAAGTCTCGGGCCTGTACTACTGTACCGAGTGCAACACCCAGAGCCAAGATGTGCGCGTCGAACAAGTGGACGATGAAGGTGCCGCGCCGCCTCCACACGTTGGCCGGGCCTCTCCGCGGCGCAAGGAGATGGGCAACGACACGCCGCGGGAAATGAAGCGCGCTTACGAGACGAACGAACTGTTTAACGCGATCCTCGTGCGTCAAGTCAACGCGCTCGTATCACTCGGCGCTTCTCCCGAGCTGCGCGGCGTCGTGTGTCGACTTTGGATGGACTACCTCGTCCGGCTCGAGGCAGTGAGTCGCGTCGAGGACGACGAGCGAACACCCCGCATCGGCGTCGTCAACCGCTGGAGCGACTTGCGAACCGTTGAAGAGCTCCTAGGGGCGTCCGAAACGAGCGAACGAAAGCGAAAGAAACTGCAGAAAGCGCTGTTCGGGTCGGGCGTGAAGACGCGACTCACGCCGCGGTCGTCTCGCCGTCGCAAGCGGCTGAAGAACAGACGCGACGTCTCTAGGGCGCCAAATCTCGACTCGGACTGCGAGTTCGAAAGTGAACTCCTCGCCACGGCTTCGGAAGGGGAACAGGCCTCTGACGACGACGTGGAGGACTTCAGGTCGACCGCTGCAAAGGAGTACCTCGAGCGCGTGGTAAGCCGCGGAGTCGACCTGCACGACAAGAAAATCGGCCGGGAAACCGAAGTCACCGTGGTGGCGCTCCAACGGCTCTTGTGCCTCCTCTACCTGGGCGTCTTGATCACTGGAGATCCTATCTTACTGACCGATATACTGAGGTGGGCTCGAGACGGCCACCTGCCCTACCTGCACGTCTTGAAGCTCCTTCCCGAGGACGCCAAGCTATGGGGCCAGCAGTGGCGAACTTTCGTGCGACTGTCCGTGCCCACAATTGACGAGCTTGCAGCGCAGGCGGCCCACTTAGCTCACTTCCTCCAAGTGCGCAGCGAACTGAGACAGCCGCCACTCTTGCCCATCGTGATGCGCCTCGTGGCAGACCTCAACCTCCCTCTGGAGTTTGTGAACGTGTGCGAGGAAGTTCTCTGCACGCATCCCAACATGGTGCCCAGGTGGGACATGCCCCCCCAAAAGAGCAGCGCGCTCTGTGCCCCTTTTCTCACCTGTTTGTGAAGTCAGGGCAGCGGCTGTCCTGCTGCTAGCCCTGAAGCTTACCTTTGGGCTGAATGATAGCAGAGAGGTGCAGTTGTCCCAAGCTGCCGAAGAACTGGCCAGCCGTCATCCGGGAGCGAACCTGTTTGTGTGGTCCCACTGGGAGAAACACGTACGGTCCAGGCTCCTTTTGCTGCGTTCCAGCTGCTACGCCTTTGAGCCTGAGGATCTCGATGACGTAAGAGACGTGGGTGTCCTCTTCCGGCATCCTGACAGTGCTCCTGTCGACCGCAGCATGGTGACGAAGGCGCTGAGAGAGGGCATGCAGAAGTCGTTTCGAGAGATGCACGGGAGGGAACTCGTCTTTCAACAAGTTCCTGCTACCAGCTTTGCTGTCACACCAGCCGTACGTTTTTTCTGCGAAAGGACGGCGGTTTCATCGGGATTGAGGGCAGTGTTGGAAGAATCGTTTCTTCACCAAGACGTGACGTATCTCACACGTGCCACTGATGGTGTCGCATCTGTTGGAGGATGGGCCGAGTTGTGTCAAAGACAGCCCGAGTTCGTAGCTGTTCTCGGAGACGGCTGCGACCAGTACTGGACGGTCGCTTTGAAGAGAGTGTACGACCTGAAGTATTCCAATGTCGTGCAGCACTCGCTTCCTAAAACTTTCCTATTTCTATTGGAGTTTATGGCTGCCATTACACATTGCCCACCGAAAGAACTGTATAGGGACCTATTGCGCATTGAAGCACTGTTTCTCCGGTAACTTTATATGCAGTGTGTGCTTCACATTCTCATAACATTCATTTGAAAATCTGTTGTCTTTGGAAACCATTATTATGATATGCAAGGTGTATTTATGTTGTGGAACTATGTGGGCTTATGGGTGTTGAGGCTGGCACTTGTTACGAACTTTTCATCACTGGTCATTGTTTTGTTTTTGTATGAGTGTGCATTTCAATGAAATGTCTTAGTACTTTTAAATGAAATTATTGCAATGTGCACTGCACAATGTTTTGCCTAGCAACTATCATCGCAGTAGCTCTAAAACGGCAAATGATCACGTTAGTACAGTGATGTCGCTTGATGTGAAATGGCATTTCTGGGCTCAGAAAAGGATTATGCCAGATGTGTCGCATGCATACACAATGATAGAAGTGCTGCAACGACCTACGCCAAAGCATCGATTTTGATTTATGTCACTAAATTTGCCATGATGTGTGCACTGAATCGAAGCCAGAAAAGAATAGCTGTGTTGTCTAGCAGTTAGCCCTGTTATCTGAACCTGCATTGAATAGATTATGCAATACAAACGTGTTTCATTTGAGGGTGTTTAATGATGTGTGTAACTAGGTTTCATGGAGATAGCATATGGTATTTGTTGTCGCAGGTTTGATATTGGCCTAATTTCAATAGGAGCAATATGCTAAACATGTTAAGTTGGAGCTGAAATGACCCCAGGTAATCAGAATTGCTCGGCACTTTGCCACTATGGCAGGCCATTGTACGAGATCGTAGCAATGGCTCATGTTGAACCAGCCATTACTACGATTCGAATAAACAGACTCTCCAGCCACATCAGTTTTTAATATTTAAGACTGGCTCTACGTTTCGAGACCCATTCGGTCTCTTCATTGGGGGATGACTGTCCGGCCGACTCCGAAGCTAGCGCTTTTTCCTAGTGGTTGTCTCCCTCTGCACCGCCGTTCTTGTTACTGCGTTGTTTTCTCTGCAACCAATGGAGAAAACAAGAATGGCAGTGAAGAGGGAGACAACCACTAAGAAAAAGCGCTAGCTTCGGAGCCGGCCGGACAGTCGTCCCCCTGAAGAAGAGACCGAATGGGTCTCTCGAAACATAGGGCCAGTTTTAAAAATGAAAAGCTAAAGACTAAACGTGGCAGGAGAGTCTGTTTATTCGTATAATTTTACCCAGCGAGACAGATCTCTAGCAAATATGTTTACCTATAAATTACTACAATTGAGCTATAGTAAAAGCTCTAAACTTTCGATCTTGCCCACACAGCCAAGCTAATTTAAAGTTGTTGACCACCTTCCAGAGGCACGCTTGCAAGTGTGCTACCCTGCACAGAGCTGCTGTCATGCTCAGCTTCATAATGGTCGATTTGGAGTGTTTGTGGAGGACACAGTTGCACACAAGTTAATTTGTGTGGGCTCCTGCACCTTCAATCGCAGTGGTTTTTTCAAAGCTTGAAGGCAAGTTCTTATATTTGTTGTATTACGAGCACCTGTAATTCTTGTTTCTGGTGAAGCAGATATAAATTTGTTTAGTTACTTTCTTGCTTTTATGACACTTGCATACTGAACCGCATCAGTGAATACGCAATTCCATGGTGTACTGTCTTTGCCATTGACAGTGTTGGTTTGTGATGTCCCTTCACGTCACAGCCGTAGCTTCTGCAAGGATGCACTTCTTGCTTTGGTGCCACCATGTGTATAATCAGAAGTCTCTTTATTTTTCTCAATTTCTAAACTTTATTTCCCTGATGCATCATTGCAAGAACATAGCTGGATACCAAATGTGCCGCCTTGGTTTGTGACATACAACGCCCTCTGTACTGTTCTAGGGATTTATTCAAAGTTATGCTGTGCCATTGGCATTATTGTATACATGTCCACAAACACTTATTGTCCATGTCATTTAATTGTTTTCATTTCTCACTTAGTTTTGGTTACGGAGTCATGCCGACTCATCTACCTTGCCAAGCTCGTTATAATTCAGCGTTAATGTGCCAATTGTGTAATTTCTAAATTCAAAGACTTTTAGTTTGATTGATTGCCATCCATTCATTTGACTAATTTTAGTTTCACTGTACATCTCATGAAATATTGAAAGTTGTTTCTCATGTTAATGTAGTTCGTTTCATTTTGACAGAATCATGTGATATGCTACTGTGATATCATCATACTCCACTGTGCTTGTGTGATGTGAAAAAGTGTGGCATTCTGAAAATCCTTACTGACTGTCCCTAAATGTGGTCTGTGATAGAATCGGTGAATGCATTATGTTGTAAATAATAAAAGCACACATTTTTAAGCGCATAGTTTAATGTTTGCACTTTTCACTTGCATGCACATTGCGCTGTCTCCCATTAAGCAGGTAGTTCTTGCTGCTATGCATGACTTTGTTCCTTGCAATAAAAATATTTGTGTCCTTCAAATTCATGAATTTCTGCTTCAGACTGACGCTTTTTTTTTTGTTTTGCTCTGGAAGCAGCTCCGAAACACTAGAAGTCATTTGCATCGCAGAGCACGGCAGGAGATTGTAGAACTTTCGACAGCTGTTGAAGTATGCCTGCAGTGTAGCTGTAGCTTTGTCCTGCATGTTGGGTTACATCAGCATCAAGGCAGCCTCACAAATCTACACCTTCCACAATACGAGGATATTGGCATGTTTCCTCACAACTTTGGAAACATCATTGTCTCTGAAGTAAAACTAGTTTACATGTATGATGAAAAAAACCATGAAGGGCCATTCCCTGCCAAGCTATTTCTTTTGGATGGTGAAATCCATTGCTTTGCCTGTTGTGTGAACGTTCAAGTAACACAAAGCCCCAACTAGAGTTACTGTATAGGTAGTGGATACAGTAACTCTAGCCCCAGCTACAGTGGGTGAACCTTCATTGGAAACACGTTTTTTGTCCAATTTGGTCTCTTTACAGAAAGAGATGTACTATGAAAGCAAATATTTAACCCTTTCAGATGCCACCTATGAAGAACTGTCTGTAAATTGGTCAAAATAATATGTTATTTCAAGGCACTCACTATACTATTGCAACAAAAATAATGTCATAATATGTTCATTTATGTGTGTTATAGTAACTTATTCTAATTAGGTTGTAATTAAATATCTGTTTATCCTGAAGTCATCCATGCTCTATTTTGGCATAAATAGAATGAAATCTCGGGCTAGAAAATATAGTACAAATTCATTTTTCGTTATGTCCATTTAGAGCACAGAAAAAGTCTACTTTTAACATGGCTCGCAGGACGTGGCTCATTGAACGACTCGTCGAACGGGGTAGTGCCTTCAGAAAATGTGATCATATGCAACAGTACGCTGCGAAATGAAGTTAAATGAAGAGAAATTATTATGCAGCAGGTTCAATATATCCGAAGCTCAATATCTCTTGCTCTCTCTTAGCCCCTAGTTGATACAAGGAGCAAAAACAAATCATGTACACAATTGTGTACATAGCGTCTCAAAGGGTTGTCTGTCTGGGCTTATGGAGATTAATTCTTCATAACTGCTGTCGGACAAGTCTCGGTGCAGACTGATGTAACCTCTTCCCCAGAGCCAAAAAACAAAAGGAAATCAAAACAGATAAAAAATGCTTGCGTGGGTTAACTGATTAGCGACGCATCCAGCAATCGCTGAAAATTTCCTGGGATGTTTTCCTGTAACTATGCTTTGGAAAGGCTGTTACATAGAAGTGTGTCACTTGGCATACTGTATGTGATAGTAGGGGTAGGTGATGTTCAATGTGAGAGAATTTTAATTGTTTAATCTGCTACTGCTCTCTAGACAGGAGTAATGTAGCCTCGAATTTGGCTAAAGTGACCTATAATGCGAGCTGTGGAGCCACTGGTTACTATTGCACCTTGAGACAGCTGCTGATGGGATAGCTAACACGGTGATGGGGCTGCAGTCATTGAGTGTGCTATGTAATTTGACAACACGGGCATAAAGATTGGAGGGGATAACGTGTCTTGATGGTGCATCTCATTTCTTGTATGTTTTGTGATGCCAGTTGGTACGACAACTGACTCCTTTTTTTTGAAGTTGAGCAACCATTACGTACACTGCTGCTACACCGGCACAGAACAAGATCCTTTTTAAGATGAAGTTTGTGCGTAGTACTTGCTGCAGTTGCTACAATGTCGTGCTGTTGAACTCGGGAGTCACAGAGTGCAAAATGCAAGAAATACTCATGTAGATTTGGTACAAAAAGAGGGGAATTGTCCTAGAAGCTTGTTTTCCATAATACTAATAATAACTGATGAGCTTTAACGTCCCAAAACCACAATCTGATTAGGAGTAGTTTTCTGTATTATACACAAAGAAACCGACAGAAGCCAAGGGAAGCTTAGCGGACATTAGTTGGGGTTTTTTAACGTGCAATGATTCTCATTTAAATTGAAAGGAAAAAAAGTGGACGCAAAATGACCCTTTCCGTTAGTGGGAACTCAACACACAACCTTAGAATTACGCATCCGATGCTCTACCATTTGAGCTATACTATGTAGGGGTGCTCCCCCGTCTACTTTCTTGTAGGTCGTGTGCTTAATACCTATGGATTTCTGTGTGCTTCACACCTAGGGAATTTCTTTCAGTTCAAGTGATAACCATTATAACACGATTAAGCAAACCACAAGTAATGTGTTTTTCTGTTGCTTTCTTTAGTCATGTAGATTTGGGCGTTGTCGCAATTATACCAGATCCCCCCCCTGTTGCAATGTGCGTCATCACAGTCTTAATCTCCGTTCTGGCTCAAAATTTTGGAACTGTCTTTTAAAGGTAGGTGTGAATATACATTCATCTTTATTCTAGGCAACAGGGGCAAGAATGGTGGGCACCTGCAAAGCGCTTCTGCTTTTGTAGCCATCCGTTATTGGTCGATTTTTAATTTGTCTAGCTCAAAGATCAGAGTGGTTTGTGTATACTCCAGTCAGACTTCTCTTATTATGTGAGGTTCTCTTCACAGGTTGTTTCGCAGCACACGAGGCGCGCTGTGAGAACGCAATAAATATATTGCGGGGTATTCATTCTGCTAAGCCCGTAAGTACCAACTGCAGAAAGTGCAGAGCTAGAATGTTTGACAACCCGTGTTGTCTGTTTCCGATGCGACAACCTGGCTCTTTTTCACATGTCAAAATGCTAAACAAGGCCTCTTGACAGCTTTTTCAAGATGTGTCAAGGATTATCATGTTGCATCATGAAGTGCATGGATGAGGATAAACTGTTCACTCCATGACACAATATATTTTGATATGTCTTTAAAGATCTGCATATAGAGGCTCGTGCTATAAAAAGCTCTTGTGCTTAGACTAGGTGCATGTTAAAGAAACCCAGGTGGTCACAATTTTCGGAGCCCTCCACTACAGCGCCTTCTCAAAACCATGTTGTTGTTTTGGGATGTAAAACCTAGACAATTATTATTATTTACTGCTTCCGCTGCTCTATCCTTCACTGCTCCAACAATATATTATGTTGTAAAGGTTCAAGTGGGCTTTATTGTTTTATTTGGTTGCTAAGCTGAATTCAGCGCATGAACTGAATCTTCGCAGGGCAGGCAGCATAGGCTGGTGGCCCTGCTCATAAAATTTGATGAGGAGAGCACCAAAAATAAACCATGACCCTGTTTTGCTTCATGCGTAAAATACTGTGGAGAGACCTTGCACTGGAAGGTCATTTTCCAAAAGCAACAAACTGACGAGACGCAGCTTGAAGAATTAGGCTTTTTTTTTTTCCAGACGAAAGTTTGGCGACTGCTTGAAGGAGCACTTTCACCTTCTTGAACCCGAACTGTTTTCTTCACCGCAAAAAAAAAAAAAAAAGGATTGTAGTGGACAAATATCAAAAACGTATGTCGAAATAAAACTGCAAATAAAAATGGCTACATTTGGCTACAAATCATTTTGCTCTTTTTTGTCTTTGACTACATTTTGCCAGGTTGGGCGACGCTGCCTCTGAACCTGGCAACACTGGCTGCATGTTTTCATTTTTTTTTTTTATTCGTTCCTCTGTGTTCAAAACATGGGACGCAACGTGCGTCGGCTTTGCTCCCGCGGTTGGCATTGTGTCTATGGTGTGTCCGCGGCGCGTTGGGCGCTCTTTCGCCACCGGTCGTCTCTGTTTGCCTCAGCGTACTCGTGCGGCTCATCAGGCAGGTTAAACAGGGTGAAACGCACCCTTCCACGCGCACGCCATGAAGTGTAGTGTGTTGAAATGCAAGAGCTACGCACATTTTCGACCGAAGCCGCTGTCGTTCCACAGGTTGGTACCACGTCAGATGACTAGTTCGTTGCGTTATTCTGGAAGCATGCGTTTCACAACTGTCTTTACAGGTTTCCGAAGGATCCCGACTTGAGGCGCAAATGGATTTCCGCGATTGGTCGCGACCCATCGTGGGCACCAACCAAATACAGTACTGTTTGTAGCGAACACTTCAGTGCCCGCGATTTCATGACCGGGATCCCGGGCGGTTGGTCGTGTGAAACCGCAGGCCGTTCCGTCACTTTTTGTTACCTGAGGTGAGTACTTTGACGCGTTGTCAGCTCCTTTCAGTCCATTGTTTTCATTTTGTTCTTCCTCGGCTTCGTGTCTACTTCGTCAGAGTTTTCTCGGAGACGCGGTTGAAAACTTCAGGGTTTCATGGGTGATGTTTCAGTCATTTCAGTATCGTGTATTCGTCCGCTGTGGTGTGAACTGCGGAGAGTGAATAGCATAACCTTAGAGCGTTATTGTTTCTTTTCTAAAATCAGAATGCTGCAGTTCTTTTAGTACAGTGTTATGTATACCGGTCGTTATTGTTGTGCCGTACAAATTCAAGAGCAGCTTTCGCGGCGAAAAAGGCAGCATCGCGCATGCTTCTGTCAAAAGCGTGCACATCCCTAGACATTACCCGACTAGCACTGATTCTTTATTAAATATTCCCAATTTGCCTTGTTCAAAATTTGCAGATAGCTGCCGAGGAATGCGTCATCAAAACTGAAAGTGTGGACGGGGCTCAACCTGACGAAGATGCAGTAAGTTTTAATTTATTTTTTTCCCGTGCAGGTTGCAGCTGTTGTGTGCGATTACCATTTTTCCTACCAGTTTTGACAATTGTTTGGAGTCTCGTGTGTAGTTACGTGTGTAAGCTGTCTCAAGATGAATGGGCTACCGCTGTGATGTGTTCGGCAGCAGAAATAGCGTTTGGAGGTGAAAGATACTTGCAGCTGAACAATGTGGAGTCCATCGCACCCACCACCCTGCCTGGGTTCTTTCGTAAACATAGGTTTTCTTTCTTGAGCGTAGTGGTTTGCTTGCGCAAACTTCAAATACCTCAAATCCAGGGTATGGGGGGTTGCCAGAGGTATCTGGGATTCTGCACCAAAAAATTTGAGGGGCACCAGCCCTCCTGGTGATCCTTATTACATGCACAGATATGTACTCCCTCTCATAAATACTTACAAGCAGCCCATGTGGGCTGGGGTAGCCCCTCTTGACCAAAATTCGGACATTAAGCACTGCCTAAATCTAGAACTCTTCAATGATCATTGCCATTTCTTTGCCATCACTTGTCGCAGGATAAATGTGAGTGAAAACATAGTGCAAGGTGATATAGAAAGGGCAGCACACAATAAAAGAACCCAAGGGACTATTGTTGGATACAGCTTTAGAAGTCTGCAGCATTTCGTTCTTGAAGGCAGCTGCACACAAGCCTGCTGCCCTGTATGTTCACTCCAGTCTAATTTCATGAGCCGGTTGATTATCGGTGGCCCTGCCTTTGTGGAGCATTACCGGGACTATTTCTTCAGTTGCGGAGGCGATCGGCCGCCACGATAAGGTAGTTTGTGCATGGCCTCGCTGGACTTCCGAAGTTGTGTTCGACTATGGACAACATTCTTAAACTTTCCTCTCATGTTGTGAGAGCGAGGCAGAGCATAGAATGCTGTGCATGCTTCGTCGCATGACAAATGCCTACGAATTCACGATTTAGCGTGTTGACAAATATCACTCCACATGCCCATTCCTGCAGGGCCTCTTGAGAGGGGAAGGATAAGTGTTAATTGTCACAATGGTTGTGCTTGTTTTGGACTGCTATCTCAATCCAGGAGGGCATAGTCGTTAGCTGTCCCACTGGACTTAATGGTTGAGGTTTGACGGCAGGACGTCCCAGGGTGATCGGGATGTTAGTAATTGTCACAGGGAAACTCCTGGCATGCGAGAGCAGTCCAGTGGCCACGCGTTGAACAATATGCCAGATCTTGCCAGTGCTGGCAATGTTGCCAGTGGAGTCAGAGGGATCAACTGCTATGCTAGTTCGTGGTGGTTTGTATGAGCAGTGCCACAGGATGTTCTGTTCACGCTTCTGTTTGAGTTGTGGTCCCAGATATTGCTGGCATACCTTTTAAGTAGTCGTTCAGATCCCTACATGCATTGTGTATTGTATCTTGGTTTCTCGGGGCTGAACAGGTAGTTGTAGGGGATGCCCAACTATGCGTCCTTCCTGAATTAGAAAAACAAAGTCACATTAGAGGCCAACTGTAGCCAAATTTAAGTCTGCATGAGAAGCCTAGTTTCAGATAATGTAGATGTAATGAAACCGCCACACAAAATGTTACGTTTCAAGTAAAATCCGAAGAGTTCGGAACTCATGGCATATATATAGCCATTTTTGATAGTGAAAGTGATAAAAAGACACTGCCACTTGCCAAAAGTGATGCATGACAAAGGCGTGACCTAGAATGTGGTGCTTCTTGGCAGTCTCCAAGATGAGGGGTCTGGGCTGACGCACCTGGACTTGTTACATAGCAACACCAATCTGCTTCAGTGCTGTTTGAAGGCTGCTAACACGAAAACTGTGCCATTAGCAGCCCTGTGGCCTTGAAAAGTTTGTGTCAGTGGTATAATACCAGGAAAGAAGTGGAAATTTTAAGGACTCGTTTTTCCTTGTTAGACACTATATTAATGAGAACTAACAGACAATAATGCTAAGGGATGTATAGGGGATGTTATTAGTAGCAAATGTAATGTAAATGTGAAGAAAGAAAAGGGGACAAAAAGATAACTTGTCATGAGCGGGGACCGAACTTGCGACCTTCGAATAATGCGTCCGATGCTCTACCAACTGAGCTACCACGGTGGCCATCCTCCCATCCACTTTATGGGGTATATATGTACATTTTAAACATGGGAACGTCAGTCAGCGCCGCCAGCAGCCATGACGGCGAGTGTGGAACACTCCTTTTTATGCCTGTTGGCATCACGTAGCACGTAATATTATTACGAGCTGGCAGCTGACCACTAATCCCTCGCATACTACCTCAAAGCATCAAGTCTGCCAGAGCGAGACCCTCACTATGAATGAAGGAAAGAAGTGGAGTTTTTAAGGGCTCATTTTTCCTTGTTAGACACAATACTAATGAGAACTGGTATAATACCAGTTACCTATACATAACGGTTTTAGCAAGGTGAACTTTCCTTGCAGTTGGCCTCCATCGTAATCACAGGGAACCCAGCCACTTCATGATAGGCAGTATACATCCATTTATTTCATCTAACGTTTGTTGCATGATTGCTCTTCTTTGAAGTGTGGCACATCAGCTGATCCTGAAACAGGCTCATTGGAACCTGAGACAGATCGTGTAAGTTGCATTAGGTCTCAGATAGAGAATGCTCGGTTAAGGTGGTGGTTCCACTGTCGCCATCTTGCCAGTAGTTACTTTCCAGACACCAGACGCCGCCACTAAGTCAGGAATAGAAGGAAAACGCTTCGGAGGTCAAACACCTGAACTTGTGCTGGTGTGCCACACTGGATAAGGAGGGGCGCGAAGCGTACTGTCGTGGTTCGGAGAAATGAGGCATTCAGCATGCCCCCCCCCCCCCCCTTCAACAACATCTCTGTCTCTCCCTCTAAAGCCCACCCTCACTTGTCCCCGTCTCCTGCGGTGCGGGGCGGTGCTTTTCGCGCGAGGAACAATTGCGCTGCAAACCGTTCAAGACTGCTTTTGGTTTGAAGGCTGTCGAACAGTCCTGCCTCACTGGCCAGCTGCTCTCAGTGGCGCTCAGTGTCGGAATGCGCGGCAGGCTGAAAAACTCTCTCGCGGAAGTCGCATCATAATCGAACCACGAAACATCCTTTTGTGTACATATCTACATAATCCCTTTCTGTTGCTGTCGTTTACTCCTACCTCATTCAATGATGGCCGCCGTTCAGTTTTGATCTTCTTGAGCTAGACAGCGGTCATCCTAGCGAAATCACCTTTTCCTTTTATCCATTGCTGTATAGTTCTCAAGTTAGCAGCCACTCGTCCTACCACTCTCTATCCCGTTACACACCCTGACACAATCGCTCTATGCATGCACTAAAGATTTTATTTCTCTCGAGAAAGAATTGAGAGCAATGTTTTGTCGATCGAACGCTATAGTTATGCAGTAATTATGATGTAATTAATCACGGGCACTAAATACGGTGAAAGGAGGGCTCCTATTCGCACTTCATAACTTATTTGCAAATGCTCAGGAAAGTTCTTTCTTCTTGGTGCTGTCGACTCCAAGCAGCCGGGTATGAAAAAACAAATGTTTCAATCAACATCAGCGGGCAGGCCGCATGTGTGTTAGAAGCTCAGCAGGCCACTCATAACGTTGCATGGCCACAAACGGTCTTGTTCGCCGCGACACGAAATCTTGTCACCCATGCCCATGTGCGATTTCGTCTGCTGCTTACGAGCGGCTCATTATCTCGAGTGTTTGTTTTTTACATTGCACTAAATGAATCCCTTATAGGGAAAGAGGGACGCTCGGAGTTCGCAAGACGGGGGCAACCATTCCTCTCCTCGTGATTTACGACCCGTGATTCGACCGGGACTCGCAAAACCACCCGTGTCTGACGCATTAATGTGATGCGCCTTCTTAGCGCATTACCGCTGTTTACATGAAAGCGATACGCTTTTGTCGCATTCATGTAAACGTGTTTTCTGCGCCACGATACCACTATATTTGTTATAAATTGTTCTTCAAAAACGCTTGTCTTCTTATCCGGCTACTTGGCCCAAGCCAGAGATCGGCTACGTCGGATAGTCAGCCTTACGGCTCACGCTACGAGTCTACGACTCGCTATCCTTAGACATCGTAAGTTCTCAACAAAGCAGACTTTCCAAAGACGTTGAAATGGTAGCCGCTGCCGCATTCTCCTAGCGTTTTTTCCTACAGGCGAAAGCGGCGGCAGATAGAGCACGAGCCGAGCAAATGTAACAGAAAGGAAGGGAGTGTTCGGTCGTGTGTAGCGAGCATAACATCATGCACGGCGCAGATAACGAGGGACAGCTATTGATTTTAGCCAGTGCAGCAATAGAAGCCTACAGGTACGCGCCTAAGACAGCTTGAGGGGGCATTCAGGTAGCTGGAGGCTACCAATTGAATGCCACTGTCTTCCAACGGCAAAAGTGTGTTGTGTGAAACGACGTCATATACTTCGTGTCCCCCTGCTCATCACATCAGCATTTATAGACGCAAATTCCCGCTAGAGCAAGAATGTCTGCGTAGTAACCGATCTGGGCTGCGCACGAACCGGGACACGAAGCGTATCACGCATACCTTAGCTACCTGGGGTTTGTGAAACTTTGCCTTAGGTGTTTTACTGAATAAATGAAAAGCTTGGGAGGCTTACTATTTAGGTCGGAAACGAACAACTTCGAGCGCGAGAAGATATATAAACAATTGGAAAAATCCCGATGCAAAGTGTGTCCGCACATGACACAAGGGCCGAAGCTTACCATTCAGGCTTTCTAAAAACTTTATTCGAACAAACAGGTATACAAATTGAGGCATGAAGTGTGCGAAATGAAATATACTGGGCTGACAGAAACCGCGTTGTGCATCAATGTTCAATAATTTATAGGAAGAGAAATGAATCAGAGATTTACGCAAAGTGAGCTCGCAGTTCCTGGGACGTGCCCTCAAGCTGTCTAAAGGTGCGAGTGTCTTGTACAACGGAAGCGTCTTGTTGCATGGTGTTCTATATTGTCAGTGAAGAAAACCCACAAGTCGCCCACCTGACTTAGCGATAGATTGAGTGGTGTAAGCCTTCAGTGCACAGGAAATATGGATGGGCTTCACCACTGCCGGTTGCCTCGACTTAGCGTTTCCGGTATAGGGTATTGTATATCTTCATGCACGGTTCTTGTCTACCATTTCATCTAGCCCTCAGGGGTGGGGGGGCTGCAGACCCCCTTCCCAAAAAATGTTCGCCTGCTCCCCTTTGCCCCCCCTTGACACCCCCCTTCCCCCTTGCTCAAAAGAGCATGGTCAGAACACAACGCATAAGTTCTCCGCTTCGCTGCCCCCCTGAAGGAACTCGTCGCGGGTGCTCCCCAGTAAAAAAAGGGACAAGAAAAAAAGACACACCTGGTGCCGCACTGCTATCCCTGCAGTGAAATATCTTTCTTGCACCATGCCCGGCAGTCAGCAAAATTTCAGGCCAATTCGATTCGTTGTTACTGGCTGAAATGTGCAAGACCCTGTGTTTATGCAGTCAGCATAGAAACAAATATTGTTCGGCTTTATGGTTTATTGAAACAAATGACGGATATTCACAGCCGACTCCGAGTGAAGAATTCGCAAACGCCCGCGTCTACTTACAGTGAGCTGGATATAATTATGAGGAACGCCGTCATGGGGTACTCCAAAACACTTGAGGTGCACGGAAACATATACATAGTTTTCACGTGACGTCACAGACAGGTTCTCTGCGCAGGGTGCCCTAAGATGGCGGCAACCGTGACTTTTTATCTCATTAGAGAACGTCAGTGCAGAGGAGTTCGGTCCCCGCGTTCTTTTGTGTTCTCCCCACGTTCTTCTGTTCGTGAGCCACGCCAAGGGGGTAACATAAAGGAACGGAAGGGGCACCGGCACTAAATTGATGTCATGGTTCAGCTGGGGGGCCCTAAGATGGCGGCCATGGTGACGTCAATGCAAACTATGTATACACGAATGCTCCCGCATTTCGGTGCCATGGAATTGCGCGCTCGTCGTAGGCGAAATCGAACCCGCGTCCTCAAGCTAAACAGTCGGAAGCATAACCTGCTACTTGGCGGCTCGAAATTTCCTCTTGTAGTCTAATCTAACACAAGTTCAGAGCACAGCAAGCGCGGTTGAAAGTGACGGGTTACTTTCGCGACACGTACTCCGGCCGCACTGTAATTTTGACCGGGGTAAATGCTGAAGACGCAGAAAGGAAGTGTATCCGGTGCAAAAGACATTCGAGCGGTCTGCATTTGATTGCCGCAAAGGTATGAAGGTTAATTGTGTGGAATATTTAACTTAGTTTAATTGCGTAGTGTTCAGTTTGTTAGCAATGACAGGAAAAAAAAAGTACAAAAGTGTTCGTGTCATTCCTTTATGTGTGGCTCTTCTCATGCTTGTGCTGTTTATTGCGATGGATTCATGCCAACAGAAGTGCAGCACTTCTGAAATACTGCATTTTATTGTGAAAAAGAAGGGGAAAAAAGGCGATATCCACAAATACCTCACCCACACACGTCTGCTCAGTTCACTCGATCCTACCGCTGAGACCGGGACCCTTGCCACCCCTATCCTTGCTGCCGGACTGCTGCTGTTCGTGCTGGAGACCTCTGCGCCACTACACCCCTAACCTTTTCTCTTCTATCCACTGTCATCCCATCCCCCCTATCCCGCAGGCGCTGCGCCGTGCTCCCGACCGGGCTGCAGAAATTAGGCGCCTTTTCCTTCTTCGAACCACAACCACCACCACTCGATCGCTCGTGCACTGTCTGTTTGTCGGCTTTCTTTTGTCTGTCATTGCACACCCCTCGCTTTTCCTCGTGGTAGCCATGTGCGGGGCGGCAAACACGCTCAAAAACCAAGAGGGACGTTCCGAGGATTCGGCCTTTCTTTTCCCCCGAAGACATTCAACCGTCTCACCCCATCCTCTCGGAGAATTGCACACCTGCTTTCACGCTCTCCCGCGCAGCCATGTGAGACCAACACCCACTGATGGGAGAAAAAAAAAAAAAAGACTTACAGATGGCGGCGCATGGTTTGAAGTTAGAAAAGACATTGTCCCCTGAGGTGAAATGTTTTCGCACGCCACATTCGGAGAGACGGGGAACTTTCAAATTCAGAGCTTTGGCCTTTTCCGGCTAGGTGGCGCCAGACGAAGATTTTCGTTGTAGTGATAGGAATAATGTAGATTTCTCAGTAATCCTGCAGCATTTGTGTGTGATTTGTGTGTATAATTATACCAGGAGACCGTAACTGCTATATTTCAGGCTACGCATGCTCCGATTTCAGCGCTATTTGAAGATTACAACGGTTTTGTTGACGTTTGCGGCACGACAAATTAAGACAATTTACGAGCTTCGTGTGGCATTTCTGCTAGCTCTATTGAAAAATGCTGCGTTGAGGAAATAAATCGGGGCTCTAATTTCTCTACATGCAAATTCAGCCACAGAACTTGAGTAGCTTTCCACAAAAATGGGCCAAGGTAGCTCCATGTATTGAGAATATCGCCTACTTTAGATCAAGATAATTAAAAAGGGAGCGCGCGTACATTAATGAAATTTAGCATTCGGACAAAAAATCTTGTCCTCTATATACGACCCAAAAAAGAATTTTCTCTAGCGAATAGTTACAGGACAATCTGCAGCGAAAGTTTCAGAATTCGGCTGTTTTCAAAAGCCAAGCAGCAATAAACTAGACGTCCGACATTAATTTGCTACGTTGAGGAAACAGATAAATATGTTATGAAAGCGCTGTGCAAGAAACAGTGCTGTAACTATAGCAGATTTTTCAAAAAATGGTCACAGCTGGGGCACGGTCAGCCGAAACCGTGTAAATAGTGCTTATTCTTGCCCATCCATCCCCAAATAGTAAATGTTGACTTATTTTTAATGGATATATTTCAAATGTACAAAGATCAAGCTTTCTAATGACATATAAGTCAACTATATAAAACAAGGAGAACAGCTGCCGCGTCAGTTGGAAAAGTGGCAAAAACGGTGTGTTCGTGCCGCCGGAGTGAGACCGCCGCCTTAGTTGCTGCATTGCCTATGCTCTGTGTTGATGCTCTTCACTTAGGTTACACTGATACATGGAACTTAATTCCTTGAGTGACTACACTGCTTTCGGGTAACGAGATGATAGATGAGTGCCGGTTAATCCCTGTTGTATTCTTTTAGATGTAGCGCATATTTATTGGCAACATGTGAACGCAGGTTTATGATAGCTTTTACAGTAACAGCAATCCATACAATGCCATTTTGTTGCTTCACTTATGTTTTTACATACAGCATAATTTCATGGTCATGACGGTCAGTGCAAAAAAAAGGACACAAAAAAAAAAAACAAGAAAGTACACGACACAGGTGCTTTCTAACAACTGAAAGTTTAACCCTTTCAGGGTCGAATTTTTTTCGCGAAATGCATGCCAAAAATGTGTAATTTTTTATTGCTGAAATAAATTCTTCAGACCATTCTATTTACGAAAAAAATTGTCTAAAATTTCATTTCCTGGCCGTAAAGTGACAAAAAAATCACTTTGTATTGTTAGATACACATGGTTTATTCATAGTAACATCAAGCAAAATCCTAAACAAAATACTTTTAAGATATCTTATAAATAAAAATTATGCATTATAATAAAGATAGCTCACAGACATACAAAAAGTAAGCGCACCAGAGTACTTTTTCGGGTAAAAAATGTTTTTCCTCTAACACTAAACACTGGGGAATAGTCACCTTTGATCCGATCCGGGATCGTCTCACCGCGCACACTTTCAAGATGTCGCTCCCTCATCATCATCCACGTCTGAACTCGTAAGTAAATCCTTGCCTGACGAACTGACATCCAGTGAATCAGATTCGGCACTTGGGGAATAGTCCACATCGGAAGAATTGCCGCTCGACTTCCCTAGCACCAGAGCGACCGGCGCGCACTTCCGTAGCGTAGGTGAACTGCGTGAGTGAGCACACAAAAGAAAACTGCGTGGTTGTTGTGTCCCGTCCGGAAAGCAAAACGAGTGAAAAGGCTATAGTAATCCTTCGTCTTATTGCCAATGAGGCGGAGTTTAGTTTTTCCGAGTTCACTAAACAGGTAAACAGGAAACTCAACCACGGCGGCGTCGTTTGTGCAATTAACGCCTTCCCGAAACAGGTGTAATCGCTCCCCGAGGAGCAATAAACGAGAGAGCCCCAAGCGGTCACCCTTTGAGAGATTAGAAACCAGACAGCTATCAGCCTTGCAGGTGCGAGAAGCAATAACCAACCGAAGGATGAAACCGAAGGACAAAACCAAGGACACCCGAACGCGCCGCACGCACGCGTTCGGGTGTGCAAGCGAAGGTGCGCTTTGGAAAGCAAAAAAGGCAACAGAGAGACATCGGCGCCTGAAAAAAATTCCACGTGTTCCGAAGCGTGGCAGCACATGTCAAGCAAGAGAAGTGATCGGAAAGGCGCACGTTTTAAACGACCCGCACCTTGGGCACGCTCGGTTGCGCAAGCGATAGCCGGCGCCGTTTTGCGAAGCATAAAAAAAGCAACAGCGGAGAGACATCGGTGCATAAAAACAATTTCACAGTTTTGCAAAGCATGGCAGCACATGCCAAGCAAGAAAAAATGATAGAAAAAGGCGCGCGTTTTAAACCAGCCGAACCGTGAACGCACTCGGGTGCGCAAGCGGTTGCCGGATCGCCGCTTTGCGAAGCAAAACAAAAGAACATCGGGGCATGAAAAAAATTCCACGTATTCCCGAAGTGTGGCAGCACATGCCAAACAAGAGAAATCATCGAAAAAGGCGCATGTTTTAAACATAGAGGCGGTGCCGTACATGTACGGTGAAAACTATTTGGGCACTGTTAGGTGCTGCCGTACATGTACGGCGAAAACCCTGAAAGGGTTAATGGAAAAAACGTGGCATATAGCATAAACAGAAAGGAAGGCACTGACAAAACCTTATCACCCCCAACGAAGCATCTAAATCACGTATGCTGTTGATATGAAGCCTCAGCATCAGTGAGAGCGATTGAAGGCTGGCTCACGTACCTGTCTTTCGTTTTTATAATTTCAAACACTTCTGCGATTTAACACGTGTGCTGGTCCTTGTGCCTCATCACTACAGTGATTTTGTTTAGCTCGGCTGCGCAAATGCACTGCCGTAATGGAAGAGACAGTTGCGTGGAGGGTGTACCTTTCAGAGAGCTAGTGGGTTCTCTTAGACAGACGTGGAGCTCTCTGAAAGGTACACCATCCACGCACCTGTTCCTCCATTGCCAGCTGTACAGTTGTGCACCCGAGCTAAACGAAACCGCTGTCACCAATGACATCCAATGAATCAGATTCTGATTTGGCACTTGGGGAATAGTCCACGTCAGAAGAATCGCCGCTCGACTCACTAGCAGCAGAGCAACCGGCGTGCACTTCCGTAGCGTAAGCGAACTGCTTGAGTGAGTGGACAGAAGAAAGCTGCATGGTTGTGCGCCCGTCCGGAAAGCAAAACGAGTGAAAAAGCTATAGTAATCCTTTCGTCTTATCGGCAGTGAGACAGAGTTAGTTATTCCGAGTCCCCGAAACAAGAAATGTAACCACGGCGGCATGGTTTGTGTAATTTATTGTCGCATGGAAACAGATGTAATCGCGCCCCTGGGAGCAATAAACGAGAGAGTAACAAATGGTCAACGAGACAGCCATCAGCTTTGCGGGCTTGAGAAGTGATAACCACCTGAAGGATGAATCCAAAACTAGCCGCACCGTGTGTGCGCGCTCAGGTGCGCAAGCAAAAGCCGACGCGCCGCGTTTGAAAGAAACAAACAAACAGACAAAAAAAAAAACAATGGAGAGACATCAACGCTGAAAAAAATTCCACAAATTCCCGAAGTGTGGCAGACGCCAAGCGAGAGAAAGGACTGTAAAAGGTGCGCATTTTAAACCAGCTGCACCGCGCGCTCGGATGCGCAAGTGAGAGTTTTGGAAAGGAAAAAAAAAAGAAAACAACGGAGAGACTTTGGCGTATGAAAAAAATTCCACGTATTCCCGAAGTGTGGCAGCACATGCCAAGCAAGAGAAATGATCGAAAAAAGGCATACGTTTTAAGCATACAGGCAATGACGTAGTACATGTACGGCGTAAACCCCTTAGGTACCTGTTAGGTGATGACAATGTAAACCCTCATAGGGTTAATGTGCAGCTGGACTGAACACAGTGGACTGAACTTTCCGGACTGTAGATACTACCTATCATCCAAAGTCCTGCAGCATTCAATTTTTCAACAGTGGAGCTGTTTATGCCAACCGTTAACCGGAAAACTGTCATCATCATGAACCGGCATGCGCTCTTTTCATCCTCTTTTTCCTTTTTGTCCTCTTGTTCATTTTTTTTTTTGTTTCGCCCTCAGAACACATGCGCCAATTCGTTTGGCGTGGGATGCAGTAACTCTGATGTGCAAGAGAACAAGTATACAGAGAAAGAGAGAAAGGGATGAAAGACAGAAAAAAGATATATATATATATATATATATATATATATATATATATATATATATATATGTTACCATGTACGTGATTTGGGTATGTGCATCTGTGTAGCGGGGAACAGGAAAGTTAATGAAGAAGATGATGATCGGCTAGTGAAAAAGGTCTTCAGTGCGCGTCCATTCAACACCTTCCTTCGAGTCTAACGTTACGTCGCGTCTGAATAAACCCTTTCGTAGACGTAACAGAGTGGTGGAGGTGCTGGGTACAGCACATCAACGTACCACGGAGCCGCAACTGTTTGAACTTCGCCGGTGCCGTCGTCTTGCCGGTCTGTCACCGACAACAATCACCATGCCCCAGGGCGAAGGTCAAGACTCAACCACTTCAACCACGCAAAGGTCAACGCCGGCTGCACCTAGGCATCACATCGAACCCTGGCGTTCACGGGAAGAGCAGGAGAAGATGTTGACGCGTGGCTAACTCATTACAAAGGGGTGAGCCGGTACAACCGCTGGAACTCTACCAACCAACTGGAAAATGTCGAGCTATTTCTGACCGAAACCGCCCTGATGTGGTACGAAAACCACGAAGAGTCCTTAACAACGGGGGATCTTTTTGCTGAAGAACTGAAGAAATGCTTTGGTGACTCTAACTCGAAAAAGAAAAGCGCGGAGCGGACACTGGCTCAAAGAGCTCAGACTCCGGGAGAGACGTGCACCACCTGCATAGAGGAAGTTCTGAAGCTTTGTAAGATCATAAACCCGCAGATGTCTGAAGAAGACAGGGTCGGACACCTGCTGAAGGGTATAGCGGAAGACATCTACAATTTTCTGATAGGTAGGGAAGACCTCTCCTCCGTCTCCAACATCCAACGTCACTGCCGTACGTTTGAGAAGTTGAAGACTCATCGTATTGCCCCGAAGTTTGGTAGGCTGGCAAATGTGACAACGGTCGCCAGCGTCGACGTGAGCCTGCCCACTGACCTTGCCGCTACTATCCGGGCAATAGTGCGCGAAGAGCAACAGCGACAAGACGTAGCGGTCAACGACACCGTCTACCATCCGCCTACCTGTCCACACTACTACTCGGCGCCACTAGCTCCTTTGCCGCCGTCGGTATGTGTCACGGACGTCAGCGAAACTAGAACTTCGTGGCCACATCGGGACTCATTCGCGTATGACCAGCGGTATGGTCAAAGCCTTCGTCCCGGCCCCGGCACGCAGAGGTGGGCAGCTACCGTTCAGCAAGCTGGCCCACCGCGTTTGGTTAGACGACCCGTCACAGCTGAGCGCTTTCAGCAGTGGTTCGGCGAGCGCCCCTACCAGTCTGCTACAACTGTGGTGTCGAAGGCCACATTGCCAGGTACTGCAACCACTGGCAGCCGCCGAGGTACGACCGATCACCGACATCCAACCGGTCTGGCGTTGCATGTGCACAAATATTCCTGGGAGGCGCGTCTTACGAGATCCCAGGTCCGCTACAAAACCGTTCTCTAGCCTCTGACCGCAGTGCGACACCACCGCCTGCCTCCCGCGTCAGCCGATCGCCGTCTCCTCGGCGCCGCTACCCCTCGCCTCCTCCGGAAAACTACTCAGCGCGGCCGTTGGAGGTGAGGTCGCTGGACAGTCTTCGATTTCAACAGAAATACCTCCTTTAATTTGTATGTTTAAAAATAAGGTTCGTGTCGTATCGATGGTGTCTCAACAATGGCCTTAGTGGACACAGGTGCAACCGTTTCAGTGATGAGTCTTGTGTTCAAACACCGCTTAGGACGAAAAGTTTCGTTTCGTTGGGACCGTGCTGACACGTTTCGCGGAGTGAGTGGATATGTGTTGCAACCTGTTGGTGTCTGCACTGTGGGTGTTAGTTTGGGGTGCCAGAAATTTATTGCGGAGTTTGCTGTTCTCCCTCGTACTACGCACGACGTAATTCTGGGGACTCGATTTCCTGAAGCTTTGTGGTGCCACTGTCGATTGCCGCACAGGAGAGATTATAGTAGATTCGAACATTCCAGTTGAGTTTATGAAACACCCACCGCGTCAGGAAAGTACCCTTTGCGTGTCCGTCGACACAACTGTGCCACCCTTTGTCTGCCAAGTGTGTCCCCGTCGCTTGTTCCCCTACAACCGAGAAAACATTTGACGCTACCAGTAGAGCCCGTTCATCTCAGTTGTATAAAGAAGAATGTTCTGATACCCTACTGTACACTGTCGGTTGTGCAAGGGCCGTACTGGTTTATGGGCTATCAACTGCTCCGATGAACCTACAGTACTGCCGGAGGGTCTAAAACTTGCCGAGATTCGTGAAAATCAAGTATTCTCACTTGCCATCCTTGCAGAGAGCAGCGATTCCCCTGGATAAGACCCATTTGGATAATCTGCACGCCAGGGACACCTCCATTATGGCTATGATAGACGAAGTCACTCAGCACCAACGAGCGTAATCAACTGGCCAGTATTCTACGAAACATGCGAGTCTTTTCGATTTTTCGCAGCTACAGGCTCCACCATCCTTCCCTGCTTCTCGTATAAAGCACCGCATAGATACGGCGTCCCACGGACCTCTCCGACAGAAACCCTACCGTGTATCGCCTTCGGAACGCGCAGTGATCAATGAACAGGTTTGCGAGATGCTAAAGAACAATGTAATTCAAGAATCATGTAGTCCGTGGGCTGCTCCAGTAATTCTAGTCAAGAAGAAAGATGGCACGTGGCGATTTTGCGTTGACTGCCGCCGCCTCAACGCCATCACCAAAAAAGACGTATACCCACTACCGCGGATTGATGATGCTATAGACTGTCTTTCATCGGCCTCTTACTTTTCGTCTGTTGATTTGAGGTCAGGATACTGGCAGATCCCTATGCACGAGGAAGACAAGGAGAAAACGGCATTTGTTACACCAGATGGACTTTTCGAATTTAATGTGATGCCGTTCGGGCTCTGCAATGCGCCTGCAACTTTTTGAGCACTTCATGGACAACATTCTGCATGGTTTGAAGTGGGAAGTCTGTATGTGTTATTTGGACGATTTACACTCAAACCTCTTTATAACGAAGTTGCATCTTACACGAAAATAAGTTTGTTATATCCGAAAATTCGTTATAAAGGTATAATTTTAACACTATACCTGTTGCAAGAGTATTCTTCATTTACTTCGTTATAACCGATATTTCGTTATATCCGGGTTCGTTATATCGAGGTTTGAGTGTAGTGATTTTGGGCGCACCTTCTCTTGAGCACAACACACGTCTTGGTCTCGTGCTGGATTGGCCTAAGCATGGGTGCAACAGCTGCGCCAATTGCGACAAATTGATACAATTGCCCCATTTTTGCGCCGAGCTGCGCCAAAACCATGAAATTGGCGGAAATTGCGCCACACTGCGCCAAAATGCCCGACCACCCTCAAAATTTTCGCAGTTGCGCTAATTTCAGCGAGAAATGGAGGCCACGTTGGCCACCTGCAGTTTGCGTCATCAATCAATCCACGTGCGCAGACCCTAACCCTAAACCACGGTTTAAGATATATACTCATTAGGTCAGGACACTCGCGAGACGCAATTGACCAGATAAAGTAATAACGCCGCGCACCCATCGGTCTGCTGACCGCAGTGGATACCTATCGGCGGGACGACGCAAATTGAAGACAAAAAATGTGTTGCCATAGCCACTAACGCTTCGCGGGAAGTGTGAATTTCCTAGTCCCCAAATGCGGCCATGGCATGTTAGCAACTAAAGATGGAAGCGTGCCGCGTTTTCCGCGCGTGAACAAACTCTACGTGCTGCGAACACCGGCGTTCCTGGCGACCACGTTGGTTGCCATAGCAACGGCAGATAAAACATTTTTCTGTCTTGAAGTTGCGTCGTCCCGGCAGTAGATATCCGGTGCCGTCGCCGGGCCAACGGGCACGCGCCGTTGGTACTATTTATCTGGTCGAACACGCCTTGCAAGCGAGCCGAGAAGTTATGCCCTAAACCTAACCCCTCATCGGGAAAGAAAAAGCAAGAGGGGTAGGGGGGGGGGGGCTGTAGCAGTGTTCGAAAATTTCCTGGCCTTGTTCTAACCCGTGCAGAACGCTGCTTAACCCTTTCAGACGCCACCTATGAAGAACTTTCTGTAAATGTGTGAAATCGATAAAACGTTATCTCAAGACACTCAGTAGTCTATTGCAACAAAAATAATCTCATAATATGGTAATTTTTATGTACGTTATAGTAACTAATCCTAATTAAGTTATAATTAAATATCTATTTATCCTGAAGTCATTGATGCTCAGTTTTGGCATAAATAGACTGAAATCTCAGGCTAGAAATATAGTGCAAGTTCATTTTTGGTTATGTCCATTTTGAGCAAAGGAAAAATTACACTTTTCACATGGCTTGCAGGAAGTGGCACGCTCGAACGACTCGTCGAACCTGGTAGTGCCTTCAGAAAAGTGATCATATACAACAGTACACTACAAAATGAAGTTAAATGAAGACGAATTTATTTTTCAGAAGGTTCAATTCACCCAAAGCTCAATATATCTCACTCTTTCTTAGCGCCTAGTTGATACAAATAGCAAAAACAAGTGATGTACACAATTGTGTACATAGCGTGTCAAAGGGTTAAGCCACCTTCGCCGCAGTACACCGGTGCGCTGCGGAAAAGCGTATTAAGATTTGGAAGGGGCTGTTAGCACTAGTCACAGGACAGCACATTTTGTTCAGTTACTCATGCGTGTATACGCCGCATAATTGTGAGTACTAATATGGTCGCTGACGCCTAAAAAAGTTACTGGCAGTCATTTGGAGCAGTATATGATGTTTCTGCAGCCCTAAAAAAAACTAACAACACTGTGCGCCAGTTTTTTTTTCTTTTTCGCCACCCCTACTCCTCAGTTTTACGAATCCCCCGAATTTCAAGGTTGCCAGCTTGGCAGATCCACATTTTAATTCGCAGGGTCTGTCAAAGGATTTGACAGGTGCGGCTAATGCTCATGTGGACTTTATCATTGTTTGTTCAGTGGGGTGGTTCAAAATACTACTTTTATTGAAATAGCAATGCTCATATTCACTCTGCACGATTTAGGTGATGTTGAATGGTTTGTACACCTTTTTTCAAATGTAAGCCTTTTTTATACTGCTCCAAATTTGGTCTTTCATGATAAAAAATTAGGCTTGTGCGAATATTCGAACGCTACGAATATTCGAACGAATAGTGCAGTATTCAATTCACTTCGATTCGAATTTAAATTATTGAAAATTTCGAAGTATTCGAAACGAACGAATAGATGCATATTAATCCGCTTGTAACCCCCTGTAAAGGTAGTTTCTGCAGTGGAGAGGTGCTAAGCCGCGAAAGCACCTTTCCAGGTGCATACAAGTCCGCATGTAACCCCCCTGTGAAGGTGGTTTCACTGCACTGGAGGGGAGTGCTAAGCCGTGAAAATATGTATCAAGGGGAAAGTTCGCACTGCCGAAGCCCCACTTCATGGTTAAATGAAGGGATTACCCTCACATCGATTCATTTTTTAAGTTTAAAAGCTTGTTATACCTGGTTTATATGCTCTGGTATAGTAAATTTTCAAACGTTACATATTTTACAGGTTATCACTAGCATTCTACTGAAAGTCAAATCCTACTACTATTCAAGGTTGTTTCCACTTCCCTTGAAGCAGTGGCCTATTGAATAGGCTATAGCACCCCAGCCTTTATTCTTTTTTTAGAATTTTTTTGACCAAGCGCGTCTCCTCTTCGCTTTCCTTGTCCATCTTTCTTTTCCCTTTCCCCCTCCCCTTAGTGCAGGGTAGCAAACCGGATGCTACACTTCTGGTTGACCACCTCCCTGCCTTTCTCTCTTTTTATTCTCTCTCTCTCTTGAAGCAAAAAAAAAAAAAGGCATTTGCACAGACCTTGTCACAATTTTTTTTTTAATATTGTGCAGGTTAGTTAGGTCATGACAAATGTGCCCATTTTTCTTTATAATATGCGATATATACTATTGAATTCGATTCGAAATTATTCGACCAAAATGGCTATTCGCTTCGAGCCTAAAATTCACTATTCGCACAAGCCTATAAAAAATGCATGTCTTTTTTCCTCGTAACCTGCTCCAAATTTGGATTTTAGTGCTCCAAAAGTAACATTTTGCTGCTCCAAAAATTGCTCCAAATTCTATTTCGGCTGTTGCACTCCTGCCTAAGCAAAGCAAGCTTGGTGCTCAACTAAAAAATAATGTCGTTTTGGAGAGCGCCAAACACTCGTCCTTGGACACTTAGTGGACAAAGAAGGCATACGACCGGATCCCGCGCAAGACGGCTGCGGTGGCGGCATTCAAGCAACCTCACTCGGTAAAAGAACTGCGCAGCTTTTTGGGCCTTTGCTCATACTTCCGTCCGATTCATTCCTGGATTTGCCAATATCGCGTACCCACTGACGTGCCTGCTTCAGAAAGGCGTGCACTTTGACTGGACCCCAGAATGTGCGTCCGCTTTTTCTGAGTTGAAGTTCCTTTTGACGTCCCATCCGATTCTTCGACACTTCGATCCTCTGGCTCCCACAGAACTTCACACAGACGCTAGCGGTATTGGTGTAGGCGCTGTCTTGGTTCAACGCTTTGATACGAAAGAACACGTCGTAGCGTATGCAAGTCGCTCGCTAAGCAAGTCCGAGCGCAACTACACCGTCACGGAGCAAGAATGCCGCGCAGTAGTCTTCGCAGTGCAGCGCTTCCGGTCATACCTGTACGGACGCCCCTTCGCCGTCGTGACAGACCATCATTCTCTGTGCTGGTTGGTCAATCTGCGTGACCAGTCTGGTCAACTTACGCGTTGGACACTTCGTCTACAGGAATATGACTTTACCGTTTCCTATAAAAGTGGTCGATGTCACGCTGACGCAGATTGTTTTGCGCGGCTACCACTTCCAACGACGGACTGTGACGCGGACAACTTCGACACCTACATCGCATCATTGGATCTACGATTTCCCGATACGAATACCTTTAAGACTGAGCAGAAAAGGGATGGCACCATACAGCAACTTGCTACCGAACGAAAATCACCGGCTACTCGTTTCTGCATATGCGACGGGCTAGTGTACAAAAAGAACTATACTACGACCGGCTCACGATATCTTCTGGTGGTCCCAAAGAGTCTCCGCGTTTCCATCTTACAAGCTATGCATGATGATCCAACATCCGGTCATCTAATCACAGCGCAAAACTCTTTGCCGCCTTCAAGAAAGGTTCTACTGGCCCAAAATGTGCCAGACGACGAAACACTACGTGTCTAGCTGCAACGAGTGTCAACGTCACAAGCGCCCTACTAGTGCTCCTCCAGGGCGACTACATCCTGTGCCGCCTCTTAGAACTCCATTCGAGCAAGTCGGGATCGACCTTCTTCGGCCCTTCCGCGGTCTTCTGCTGGAAATCGCTGGATAGTCGTGTGCACCGATCATTTAACACGGTACTGTGAGACGGCTGCAATACCATCGACAACTGCAGCCGATGTGTGTTTTTTCATGCTGCGTTTTGTGATTCTACGACACGGACCTCCGAAAATTGTTATCAGTTATCGTGGGCGACAATTCACTGCAGATGTGGTGGAAGAAATGCTTCGTGTATGCGCTTCAACATTTCGGCACTCTACACCATATCATCTCCAAACAAACGGTCTAACGGAACGAACTAACAGAACTCTTACCAACATGCTATCTATGTATGTCGCATCAGATCACAAGAACTGGGACAGCGTTCTACCTTTCATCACTTATGCATTTAACACCGCACAGCATGAAACTACCGGGCTACAGTCCGTTCTTTCTTCTATATGCTCGGCCGCCTCATCGTACCCTCGATACCGTCTTCCCGTTTTTGGACCACCATGATCCCTGTATACCTGAGATTCGTCTGTCGTGCAGAAGAAGCCCGACGTCTTGCTTATTTGCATACTCTTGCTTTGCAAGATCGCTCGAAGGCGCGTTTTGACCGCCGAGACGTGACGTACAGTCGCGGAGACCTAGCGTTGCTCTGGACACCAACTAGAAAACGCGGGTTGTGCGAAAAACTTCTGCCGCACTATGCAGGACCTTATGTTGTTATCGACCGTATAAGCGAATTAACTTACCGCGTAGCGCGTCTCCATTCAAATGGCTACCGGTCTGCAAAGACTGAACTTGCCCATGTTGCACGTTTGAAACGCTTTCTTAAAATGTACTTGTGGGCTAGTTGGTTGGTCATAATTACGATAAAACGGCAGTGCGCACCGGGTTAAGACATACATGAAACACAAAAGGTGTCAGCGCTTGTGTCGTCCTTTTGTGTTTCGTGTATGTGTCTTAACCCGGTGCGTGCTGCCGTTTTATCGTAAAAAAGTAAACGCTTTATTCCTCGAGAGACTATTTGACTCGCCCGGTGGGCTTCGTCTGCGCGGAGGGAAATGTTACCGTGTACGTGATTTGGGTATGTGCACCTGTGTAGCGGGGAACAGGAAAGTTAGTGAAGAAGATGATGATCGGTAGTGAAAAAGGTCTTCAGTGCGCGTCCATTCAACACCTTCCTTCGAGTCTAATGTTACGTCGCGTCTGAATAAGCCTTTTGCGTAGACGTAACAATATATATATACATATATATATATATGTATATATATATATATATATATATATATATATATATATATATATATATATATATATATATACATATATATATATATATATATATAGATAGATAGATAAATAGATAGAAACAGGCACAAAAAAGAGATGGAGAAAAGAGGGGAAGACAAAGAGAATGGAAGACAGAGAATCAAAGAATGAGATAGATAGAAAGAAAGAGGAAGCAAGAAATAGAGAAAGGCAAAAAAGAGAAAGAATGATAGAAAGAGAGCTAACGAAAAAGAAATAGAGAGAGAAAGAGAAAATGGAAAAACGCGATGGAAAAAACAGACCAAAAGGAAAGAAACGAGGCAGACCACCCAGCTCCACACTTCCTCCAGGCTTGGCACCATTAGTGCAGAGCCGCCTTAATTTTTTGTGGACACTGTCCAATAAGGAACTGGTGCCTTTTGCGGGATTGCGAGTAACCGCATTGTCTGCCAGTATTAATGACAGAGTGTATTCGAGTAGCCTCACCCAAGGTAGGATCAGAGAGGTTGCTCTATCCATAAGCTACACATAATTGTTGAATGGGCATCGTAGTGTGCACAGTGTTAATTTGTTCTGCACTGCGCAAGCACCATGCTGATGATCCAAATAATACACAGTTTCTCAACATCTCAAACAAATAAAAAAAAATCATAAACAGCATCCCAAATTATGAACAGCTAGCTTCAAGGCAGGAGTTGACAAGTCCTTAAAGCGCTTATCATTTCATTATCTAGGTGGGGACGACATTATTAACTGCCTTACATTTGCTTTGTTTTTTTCAGCCATCGCATTGCCTTGCTGGTTGCTCACCTCTGGATTGCCCTGCTAGAACACTACAAGGCCATATTCACTACGTAAGACACTTTTTTTAGCACTACTTGAGCTTTCCCCGATGCAGATCCATACTTCACTTTTGAAATAGTCGAGCCCCTTTATGAGACACTGATGTAACAAACAGACAGTTGGGTATAAGAGACACCAGTGTGCCTGCACTGGCACAGTGGTTATAAAAGGCACGTCATATAAAAGACAAGAATTGCTCCCTGGTGCATGTCTTTTACAAGGGGTTCAACTGCATAGCATGTTTCTAAGGTTCCCTGTGATCCATTAGCAGAAGCCAGTATCGCAGAAACGAACAGAGTTTTCAGTTTCTGAACGCTCAAGCTGTTTGCACACCCGAGCTGATCATGCTTGTTACGCCGTTGCACTCAGCTTAGTTCTGTAACGACATGCAATGATAGAGAAATCATGTTATTTTTCTCATATTCGTTTTTGTGATCAGAAATTTGCACACTTGCAGGTTTGCCAGGAGTACCACTCAGCACAGCCAGAAGAGTGCACAGCTTTGGAAGATGCATACGCTGTGCCAAGGCTAGTTGACTCTCATGTGATGTAGTGTCTGCACTTGGCGTAGTGTTTTTTACTGGGGCTAAATGTGTTTTTAAAGGAGTTGTGCAATGTCTTGGTGAAATGTCGCAGCCACTTTCATAATTATCGTGACCACCATTGTCAAAATTCTGATGGCCTTGTTGCATGTTGGCGGGCAGTTTTGTTTACTATAGAACAACCAAACAGTGCATTTATTTTAAAGGAGAATGGAAGTGGGCCCTGTCGCTGCTAGACAGTAGTGGTTCCAATGTTGAATCAAAGTGCACGTGTCGGTGCATCAAACACATCGATGCCTTGGAAATTGTCGCTGCTTGGGATTGCAGTTTCAATGATAACGTTGTGTCCTTGCATCGTGAGAATGCAATGATGAAGCCTATTCATTATTCGTTTCTTGTATCAGTGCCATGCATTTAACAAAGTTATTCATTACCTGAAGTCTTCTGCTGTATTTTTGCCTCTTATTTTAGAAAATACACAAAATGTTGTTGCGTGTTGTTGCTCCAACATGTTATATTCTTTATTCTTTTCCTGGCTGAATGGTAAAATTATTGAGCTTTTATTATGATTTTGATGAGGATAAGAACACAGGGATGTAATGTTTTAGCTCTTTGTAACCTACTGCAAATATTATAACCTATATGGTATTAAAAACCAAAATCTCTAGACTCATTGTTTCTGCGTCAGAACCACGAGCAGTGTGCTTAAGTGCTGGGCCTCGGCTTACTGATGCTTCCATAAAATTCTACTTCCTGATAAAAGTTTCTGTGGTTTTATGGCCAAAACCAGGGTATTATTGTGACGCACGCCATAGTGGGGGGCTCCTGAGAATTTAGGCCACCTGGGGCTGTGTAGCGTGCACTGATATCGCACATTACGTGGGCCTCTAGCATCTCGCCTTCATCAAAATGCAGCTGCTGGTGCCGTGTTTTTCGGGTCAGCAGCTGAGCACCGCAGGCACCGCGGGGCCAAGCCTGTGGTGTGTCGCATGTTTCGCAGAGCCATGGTGTGTAACCACCATCGAAATGACAGCGCACCGCCAACAGTGGTAAAAGAGGCCTTAATGAAGCCTTTTAAATGCAATCTTTCTCTGAAACAAATTAAGCTTCCTCGTAAAAATAAATAGCTTTCACATTAAAGTATAAGAAAACGTGATGTTAGCTATTTAAAAATTGTAAACGTTTGTTTGCGAAATTGCCAGCGGCGGAGCAGACGACAGCGGTGACAGCAGCAGATGACCTGAATGCGAAAGCAGTTATGGCAGGATCAGTGACAATAAGCTGCATGTCTCCGGATGCCTCGCAGTTATGGAGTCCACTGCTGCGCGAAATGGTGCAACAGCTCTGGGGAAAAGGACACCGAGAATTTCTTCAGAGTGCCTGTGGACTGCAGGTTCGTGTCTTGGCATTGTCTTACTTTGTTACTGCGAAAGTTAAAGGGGCCATCACACCCAATTTTCTATCATAATCTATGTTGTGTGGG
>JALIZH010011938.1:0-17804 GCA_030522465.1 Rhipicephalus appendiculatus
GGCTTTAAACTACGAAATCGGTATGATGGTCACATATTCTGACGCCCGATGGCAATGTACGCTTGTAGCACGCAATATTCCTGGGATATTACATGTTATATTGCGACGCCTATATAAAGGACGCTTGCGTTTGCGAAGCATGAAAGTTATTTTCACTGCATTTCCAAGCAGAGGCATGGCTGTGTGGTAGAACACCTGCTTGCCACGCAGACGGCCCGGGTTCGATCCTCACTCGGACCCGGAAATTGTTATTATTTATTTTATTTGCATCTCCCTCGATTTTTCGGTCACGCACAAGATGATGATTTTTCGCTCACAACCAACGACGCCGACGCCGACAGCGGAATTTCTGCGGAAACGAGCTCTTAAACGCTATCGCGTTAAAATGCCAGTTCGTATATAGAGAGAACCCAAGCAGGTTCTTAAATAATACCGAAGAACATATATAAAAGTCCATCGCTTGCAGGGCGCATGACACTGAAGAGTGCCACGTATTATTAGAAGATGGACGGCACCCCTCCTCTTCCCCTACACTGTTTAGCACTCCCGTAGATCGATATGCATATAGGTCAGAAGATATCAATGGCAGTGACGGGTATTTCAGCCGTTCGACTTCACGAAGCCTTTTTACTATGCAATTTTACAATCGCGTCCCGGTACCATTCTGCTTTAAATTTTAAAAGCACCCGTTGGTATTTAATAATGACCGAATTTAACACACATTAGACTGTTAGACTTCATTTCTACAACGAACGAAATCACTGACCGGGACAACTGAGGTTGAATGGCATGATTATCTGTACATACTCTGTATGTTGATATTTGATGTTCTCGATCTGGCCCTGATAGGTGATAAAAGAAGGAACAATTTGCGACATAGCCCATTGCGAGCCTGATGCTTCTAATCCCGAACACGGTCCATTCAGTTCCGCGTTCGTACATTGGCCGTCGGGTATAAATTGAGTGAGGTAGTTTTTTGGTTCTACGCGATAGATAGATCTACATAATTGACTATTTAGCTTCAGTCCATTAAGGATGGCAAGGACAACAGCAATCACTCGAGTCTTGCCGGAGAATCAATGATACAAAAGGAGAGGCTCCTGGGAAGATTCAAGGTGAGTTTGAACATGAAACGAGAACGAGTTTGCGTTCGCTTCAGACTCAAACAAGGAAAAAAAATGATTGCGGAACAAGAGCAATTTATCTGCGAACACAATTGATCCGTTTTGGTCCATGTGCCGCAGCGAGATCCTCGTAGTCGTTCGTTTCGATCCATAGATGGCACCAAAAAAGGAAGCCACTGTTGACCAGCTGAAATCAACTTCATGAAACAGTGCTGCGTACAGCACGAACAACGCAAAGTCATAGCTACTCTTAGGCATTTTAAGACAGTGTATTGATGCGTCTGTTCCCCCCTACATTCTGTTACGTTCCGTTACTTGGGCGATGAGTATTTCTGATAGCATTCAATAACCGCGCATTCTGTAATGCAACCAGCGCTGGTCAGCACTCACTCAATGTTGATTGAGTCGGTCAAATGAAGGATAACGTCGGCTAATGTTTGCTAACTGACGGAAAATGCTGGCTAGGTGCCGGTAATGATGGCAAATTATAAATCTCAATCGATAGGTCAAGCTATGTATGTCGTGTGTGCGTGTGCGTGTGCGTGTGCGTGTGTGTGTGTGTGTGTGTGTGTGTGTGTGTGTGTGTGTGTGTGTGTGTGTGTGTGTGTGTGTGTGTGTGTGTGTGTGTGTGTGTGTGTGTGTTTCTTACGGTATGATGAACTTTATTCAGGCCCTGAAAATCAACCCTTAGGTTGATGCAGTCGGCTCCTAGGTCGTGTGTGTGTGTGTTACACAGTCAGCTCCTACGTCGAGACAGTAGCTTTTGAACCTTTCCGCCGTATCGTGGGCCTTCTGGACGGCCTGTACTTAAGTTAAAGAGCTCTAGTGTGAAGGACTCGACGCCACAAGTCACCTTCCTTGTCACAGTCTGTGAAAGCCACAAGACACTACCAAAACTGGCGCAACCATGAGGCGGATGCCTTAAATGCTTCATCTAACGCGTAAAGTGAACGTCAGCAGCGGCGTCAAAACAAATTATACAACAAGTCACGTAACGAAGAGAGGAGGAAGTGAAAGACGGAAACACAGGGAGCTTAGCCAGTTCTCAAACTGGCTGAATACGCTGTGGTGGGGAAGGGGGTAAGGGCAATAAAATATTATAGAAAAGAGATGATACACAAAAAGAAGAAGAAGGAAAAAGTAACACGATAAACGACACTGATTAACGTCTCCCTTTAAGACCAGTCATCCGCAAGAAACTCAACAATGCTATCAGAGCCTTCTATGCCGAGGATGGTCTCGGCCAGTGCACTAAGACCCTTTCCTACAAAAATGAGCGATTCTCAAGTATTTCTAACACATTTACAACTTCTTTGCTTGGCGCACTGAAGCAAGCGAGGACGCTCACAGAGTAGATGGGTGATTGTCTCCTCGCAGCTACAGTTATCGCATCGGGCTGCTGGCCATTCTGATTCGAAATGAGTAAGCATTCGTGAAGGTCACCCCAAGCCAGAGGCGGAACAGGGGCGTCTCCTTAGCTCTAGTTACTGCCGACGGAAGACGAAGCTGTAGATCAGGGTCCGAGTTGTGAAGGCGATCATTCTTGAGTTACACTGTGCGAGTGTCAGTCCATGTGCGAGTGAACGAAGCCTTGTAGCTGCGTCCGCTCTAGATAATGGTATAGCTGCACAATGGAGAGATCATGAACAGATTGGGCAGCTTCATCTGCATGGTCATTTTCGTAGATACCGCAATGGCCTGGTATCCAGTGATACACTATGTCGTGATGTTTCTCTACAGCGTGGTGTCGAAGCAGAGTTATATCAGTGAGTAACTGTTCATTTCCATCATGACGATATGTCGACACAATGCACTGGAGGGCTAACTTGGAGTCGGAGAAGGTGGACCATGCTTGTGACAGATCTTCAACTACGAATTTTATAGCAGCACGTATGGCGGCAAGTTGTACGGCCGTCCATGATGTCAAAGTCACGTGATCAGAGATTACGGCTCGATGATGTCATCATGACGTAATCGATCGTCAGATTTTGGTCACCCTAACGCAGTTATGACGTCACATAACATGGCGCCACATGATGACGTCATAATACTAAATCATCGCATGGTGAAAGGTGGGCCGATCCCAGAGGCAGTGCAAAAACCAGGCGAGCTGCATAAAGCTTCGAATACCTCCCGATCTTGGAGGCAGTGCAAAACCCCTTTACGTGCAGAGAGCTTTCGGGGCGGGCGGGAGGGGCGGACGGTCAATACATTGACTGAGACGAAAAAAAAGAACATGGCTGTCGCCTTCAAGATGTCTTAGGTGAATGTAAAGGGTGCCTGTGTGTTTTTCGAGCTCGCGAAAAGCAACACGCCGTTTTGACACCACCACTGACATTGTCGTACGTTCCCGCTAATGACCGTCTGAAGAGTCTTCAAAGATTTTTAGCCCGTTTGGCTCCCAAATCTATGAAACCACGTGGGCGGACCGTCCATGCTGCGCTCTTGGAAACAACATTCAGCCTTTCACTTGTGCTAAAAATAGCCAAGCTGCCACCGCGACGAGGAGCAGCCGCCGCCGAGTTTCCGACCGTCCGATAACTCTGTGGCAGGAGACTTGTTATGGGTCGAGCCGCGCGAATTAGAAAGACAACAAGAGCTGATTGAAGCCTCTAATGGCAACGAAGATATATTCGAGGAGTTTCGGTCACGCGTGTACGGTGCGACGATGAAGAGGCCGACGTAGATGATGGGGAGACGTACAAAGACTTTAAAGGGACTGTCTACCGCTCGGTCAAATGTTTTATTTATTTATTTATTTATTTTCATTTCAGTGCCGAGCACTTTAGTGGGGGAAGGCTGTCGTATTCTGTCGTACGCTGTCGTCGCCTGGCGTAACGCAGGAAAAATCACATATAGCTACAGATATAGCATAACCAGCTGTAGCATATTGAGCGCGCCCTCGCGCCAAAGAGAAGTCTTCTTCCTCTCGTTCTTCGAGCACCTTGATGATGATTTTAACGCAGGCAAAACTACATATAGCATAGCCAACTGTAGCACACTGAACGCGCGCTCACGCCAAAGGGAAGTGTTGTCCCTCTTGTTCTTCGAGCGCCTTGATGATGATATTAAGTGCGGAGATTGCTACTATATGGCTAGGGAAACACGACAACACAAACCACGCATAAAAATTAAAGCAAGCGAGATATAGAAACAGAGAGAAAGAAAGGAAAAGAATAAGAAGAAAGATAGATATAAATAGAAATAAAGAGAGAAAAACAAAAAAAAGAACTTGAAAAGATAACAGGAAAGAAAGAGAGGAGGAAAGAAACAGAAAATCGAAGAGGAACCAAGAAGGTTCCCCACTTCCTTCAGGCTTGGCACCACTAGGGCGAAGCAGCCTTAACTTCTTTTATTTTGGTGGGAAAATGAGAAGATTCCTTGTCACATCGGCGGCAACGAGCATGCTTTTGTACAATAATACAGGAATTATATTTTTAATTGGGCTGTAAAAGTCGTGAAAGTATGACCGCTAGCGTCACTCGACAGCAACGTGGTTTAAGAAAAAAAAGACCACCCGCTCAAAAGTTCGATAAGCCTCGTCTTCATTAAGATGTAATCGCACTCTGCTGATAATTCATTTTCAGCACTTCCGCAAAATTTTCAAATTTTGCTTCACAATCCCTTTTAACTACTTCAGCAACCACAAGGGTTAACTCAAGATCATGGATGTTAGTCGTCGGGATGGAGATGTGCCACTAGGCGTCCACGCGGGTGCATCCACGTCAAACGGTGCTATTGCTGCCAAGCACCAATATAGATTGTACAAGCTTTCATACATATCAATGTAAAATAAACAATCCACTACTGCTGTGAACACCACTCTCACTTTCGTGTTACCGATTCGTATGACGGATGTACTGACGGAGGTCTCTCGGTACTTGTTCTCTCGCCCAATAGGAGTTATTGCATCCCACGCCAGGCAAATCGGCACACGTGTTATGGGAGCGAAGTATAAGATGAAGAAGGAAATGAAGAGAGCGCATGCCGGCTCATGATGATGATAGTTTTCTGTTCGCTCTGCACGGACTAACGGTCTTGCCTGAACAGCTCTACAGTTAATATTTGCATTTCACATTAATGGTAGTGAACTTTGAAATCGCAAGCCTGTGAATATTAAGCATCCGTTTCGTTACGATTTTTAAACATGACCATAAAAAAGCATTGCAAGAAGGTCAATAGTCTGGCCCGTCCGTCACAGACATAGATATAGAGACAGGGTTATCAGGCGCTTGTGTTACTGAACATTCATTGTGACATTATTTTCCCACTGATAATTATTTCTACGCTAATACCCTTGCGTATGCATTAATATTAGGAGGTCCTCCTGAGGCAGTATGTCGTATGCAAAACAATTTATGTACGCCTGATAGCAACAACAAAGATAAACTTGAATCACAAAAATATCGATGTCTGCTTCAAAATATGTATAGTAAATTCTCGTGTTCTTACACGGACCAAGTTAACTTTGGCTGCACGTGACAGCGATACTAAACCAGTGTTAACGGAAACCGCAGTTCACCTCGGTGTTCACTGGCATTTCTATTTACTGTCCAGATCGCGATGAATAATTGCCCTTTGCTAAATTCAGTTTGCGCTAAAATAGTTTCGACACACCGCTGCACAAGTGTATTAGACGCGCAGGTTCAATATTAATGGTACATCTGACACGGGATGAGCACAACGAATAGCAAGAACAGGGAGCACGATAGCAGTCTTAACATATGGTGGGCCGTCTAGCCCTTTTTGACATCGACGAGGCTTGCATCACGTAACGCTGAACATGGGACGGTGTCATCTAACCGCGGCAGGTTGTCGCGTACATAATTTGGGGCGCGCAATCTCTAAGCCGGATTACGCACATAATTCACTCGACGTAGGCGGCTGCCGGTACAGCGTTCACCCATACTGTCGGAGTTCAGCAGTGCTTCCTTAATTTCGCATGGTCCTTTGCCGGCGGGAAGACTGCCGTGGAGCCTTGCGTCATCTCGGTATAGTGACGTGGATTCCGGGAATTTCAACGCATAGTGGCTGGGTTATATTTCGAAATGGTTATGGTGGCCGCCGTAGTGGACGTATATTACTGCACACGTCTTCAGATGGTCTGCGAAAGTCCAATACTGCGCTCCATAACTGCACACCGCTCACGTATCCTTGACCGCCAGGCTTCGTCGGTTATTATAAATCGTGGTCGTCAGGTTTGGTTTGCAGTCAAGTGCGGTTACTGTCATAACTGGCATTTCACCGGACGCGTAAGCGCCGCCCTAACCGCGTTCAACAATAATCGCAGTTGTACTACCCGTGGGTAATGTCACCCGCCTTATAGACTGGTACTACTCGGAAGGGTTGCTGTACAATGAGTGAGCGTCACGATAGAGGTTATAGTGCAATACGGGTCAAAATATGTATTACCGTCAGTCAAGTTAGCATTGGTGGTAGTTGAACGAAGTGAATCAACGCTCGCTTATCGAATTGTAAGATCACCGTTTTTTTTTTTTTTTTTTTTTTTTTTTTTTTTTTTTTTTTTTTTTTTTCAGGCGCTTTTTTTGTTCGTCGGGAGCTTTCCAGAAAATCTCAGCATATGGACAAGTATAATTCGCCGGGGGGGGACACACGTTATTTAAGTGACGCATTCTATTCAATGCTTTGGTATCACATCTGCTTTGCTCTTGCGGCGACATGCCAACTGCACTCCGCCCGAAGAGAGGCCACTCTTCTATGCCGCTTATGGCTGAGAGTGGCTTTCACGAAGTCATTATCTTTTTCTAACAGCAATGGTTGACAACGCGATTGCTAGTGAGGAGACCTCAGAGAATATCTTTTGCGACTATCCTCACTACAATATGCAAAGACAGTTTACTCGCAAGAGCTGTAGCTCGCCTTAATATTAATTGTTGGTGTTTAACGTCTAAAAGTCACGATATAATTTTGAGCGACGCCGCAGTGGACGGCTCCGGAAATTTAGACCACCTGCACACTAAACTTTTTTACACCCTTAAGGGTGTAAAAAGGGTGTTTCTAATATTTACACCCTTTTTCCCTTGGTACAACACCCTTTTTTGCTTTATATACACCCTAAGAGAAGGGTGTGCGTGCAAAGAGGGTGTTAAAGCCTTTCATAAGGGTGTTAATGTAAGAGATAAAGGGTGCACATTTATAATTATAATAATAATTGTTAGGGTTTAGCGTCCTAAAACCGTCATATGATTATGAGAGACGCTGTAGTGGAGGGCTCTGGAAACTTAGTCCACGGGGGTTCTTCAACGTGCACCGAAGTCCACGTACGCAGGTCTCAAGCATATTCGCCTCCATCGAAAAATGCGGCCGGCATTCGATCCCTCTGCCTGCGGGTCAGCACTCGAGCACCATAACCACTAGACCACCGTGGTGGCTGGTGCACATGTAAGCATTAAGCTGAATCCATGCTTGCATGCATAGGCGTGCGCAGGTTTCACCTTCAGAAGGGGGGGGGGGGGGGCGAAGGCTCATACCAGCGCCCCCGCTCCTTATTAAGTCAATGTATGGGGCAGACTTTGCGCCCCCCTCCTTAGGTGACTCGGGGGGGGGGGGGGCTGCCCCCCTCGTGCGCACGCCTATGCTTGCATGTTAGAATCACGCGCGTTGCGTAACGTGTCTGTTGTACTGCCTTTTCTAAGGTTACAATGTCGGTGGCATCCCAAAAACAAGGACATGGTGGAGCCATTGGCACATTGTTATTTCTCGTGATATTTTATTTTCACACTGACAAATCATGAAGAATCATTGCTTCACAGAACACTATTAGAACAATCGTGAAAATGTACAAGAAAATCCACAAACACTTTCTTATGCGCACTGGTACGACATGCGTCCTACTGTTTTATATCTTCCTCAATAAATGTCAGCGAATATTTGTACGAACTACGCTCAGAACAAAGATCGGAAAATTCGATCCATTACTCTGTGGAAAGAAAAAAATATCTTTATGATATATGGGAAACCTTACGCGATTAATTATATCGATGCGCAAATTTCCGAAATGAGAAAGACCCTAAGATGTAGCGCCAACTTGGTAGCTGCGATAATCCGAAATCATGGTGGCTGTTAGAGCGCGCGTCGTTCTCACAAGCTTCTCCAGTACGAGACGTACTTGATCAAAGAGGAAAACAAGGCACTACTTTCTGCAACCCGTGCGGGAGCACGGAGGGGTGATTATTTAAAATGGAAGGAAAGAAAGGACAGCAAATGGCACTGTGAGCGTGGCACAGCCGGCGCAGCGCCTTTGGGAAGGGGAGAAGAGCATGAAAGAAGTGGTGAGAGGAGGCAAGGAGAGCGGCAACGGCATATCAGCATGCACTATACGTTGTACTCTTGCCCCCTGCAAGTGACGCCTCTGTAAGCAGACGCGTCTAGAGCCGAGAGCGCTTAACGGCGCCAAAGCATGCCCAGGCGATGTTCAGAGCAGACTTCAGTCTCCCCCCCCCCCCCCCCCTATTCCCCCCCCTTAAATTTAAAGAAGCAAAGCGAGCGGGGAGTGAGGGGCGCATAGAACGCACGATGCTTGCGCACTCTCTCAAGGACAAGGGTGGATTTGCGAGCGCCCTCAAGTTCTCAAGTGACGCAGTCATCCTACATTCCGACGTTGGTGCACCGCAGCGCACCGCTTCCTACACGAGCCAATTAGGATGCACATGTTTAGTTTAGAATATTTAATTAATAATCATCGTGTTTTAATGATAAGCGTGGTACAGAAACTCCCGCCTCAAAGCACAATGTTCCTCGAGTCGTAGCTACAAATCTCAAAGGCTGTGGTTTTTACTTCAAGCACAGATTTTTGTCAGCGACGAATACGTCACGGCCGCCACTATCATTTCCACTTCAAACATAGCGCAAAATACCCGCGCTGTTGGCAACTGTGGTAGCTTCGGCAGCTTCGGTAGCTCACTCCTCCATCGTGTGATCGCGTGTGCAGCCGTGCCGCCGAAGACGATTTCCCTGTGGTATTCGCCGTGTATTGATGCGTTTTAATTGTTTTGTTGAGCGTGTTCGTCGCTTTCGCTGAACGTTGCAACGTCGCTTTTTGTGCGCTGCGTAATCCGTGCCTTCTGACTGTACCGCACCTCCAAGCAAAACGATCGTACTCCTTGGGAGAAGGTTCCCTGGTCGCCGTGAAACAAGCAGTTGCCGCATGTCCTGTTCTTTCGTCCCAAGTGCTGCTGTCATGCAGCTAATTACAGGCAAGTAACCGTTTATTTATTCAATTCTGTATTTGTTGAGAGCTCCAGTAATCAGTTTTCACGCTCGACGAAAGTCGAGGCCCGTTTTTTGCAACAAGCTGCGCACCCGCATAGTTACGTATTTGAATGCTGGAAATGTGCGCTTGTACTATTGGGAGTTAAGTACTGTTCACCAGAGCAGTGTAGTTAATAGTAAAATTAAATGTGCGAATTTCTGTATTACTTTACAGCTCGTGCATTTTTGCGTTCGGTCTGTGTGATTTGTTTACACGCGGACGTGCGTTCGCGCGCTCGCATTTACAGCATGTTTCGACATCGTAGGTAGGCCTGTTTCGATTCTCTTTAATGGTCGCAAGCCTTAATGTTGACGTTCTAACCGCATTATCCTCTCATTATAGTAATTTCACGCACACACACCTAAGAAGAAAAAAACGTGTTGATGTGCGGGATGCGATCGGCTGCGACGAGACAGTGGCCGAACGAGTTCGCCGTGCGCCGTTGTACTCGATTCGCCGTGCATGCGGCTCAACTTCGCTCAGCTCCGGAACGCTGGTTGTCGTTCATTCTAAAGTTTGACGGCGGACATCGCTTTTCATAGAATGCACATTTAAAGCACGGGTACATTACTGAGACGCGTACTTTTATTTGTTCAACAATGTCACCTGTTTCGTAGAGACTTGGCTGTGTTATCGGCCTTGAGTGTACTAGAAGTTGGAACGTTCTCGAGTGTTTTCTATTGTTGCATTCACATAGCGTGCACGATGCGGATTGTTTACGTTCTTACTGTTCTTTATTGAAAAAAATTGGACGCTCCTGCCAAATATTTCATTTTATCAGTTGAATTAGTTCTTGAAATGGTTGTAAATGTCTGTCCAAGCAGTTTTCCCGAGCGAGAGCAAAACAGCATGGATAGTCTGAGTTGCTTATGAATTCATATCTTTCTAAGTAGCACAAGCTCAAAGTTATGAGGAGATTTTTTGTCCAATGTGATGTTTATAATGGTCCTATCCCTTCAGTGCTTTTATGGAGACAGATCGCGGACTGTAGTCGAGGCTCTTAGCGCATGTTGCGATCTTGGTAGCTTTAAGTTTTCTCGGCTTGTTTTGGTTTAAATAAAATGTCTTGGAATATTAACTACGGCAAGGGACACATAAGCTGTGGGTGAAAGGGAAAGTGTGTGATTGTGAAGAGAAAGGCAGTGTGCCTTGACGCACGCCGTTTCTTCGCGGAAGCTATGGGTGAAATCGGAGAGAGCCGGTGACTTCGGCATGTGTGCTGTAAAAGGGAGAGAGAGGAGAGCGCGCCTTAAGTCGGCCTTGCCGTGCGTGCTGCGCGCGGCGGCGGTCGTAGCGGCTAAACGCATAGAAGGCCCGCGCGCCTTTTAAGTAATGTGCAGAGCTGAGATGGCCGTAGCTTCGTGTGTTCTGTCGTTACGCGCGCCTGGATTGCGGTCGTGTTATCGCTAAACGTCGGCAGTTGCGTTGAAGCAATAGGCAACACTATGCGCTTGCTTGTCTGTGTCCCCATCAAGAATGATTTGATTACAAGTGTTAGTGATAATTGAATTACATCTGTTCATATTTTACCTAAGCGCGAACACAATTTCTGAATTATGTTCGCTCACAATTTAGAAACACTTAAATACAACAACGTACCGTGCAAATATGATCTCGCGTTTCTAAAGTGACCTTATATAATGATGTTTTTTTTTTCTTTGCACTTTCGCCCGCTGTCATGGAGGGAGTGTTTTTTTTTTCCTCGCGACACAAACTTGAACAAGCCCTCACACATTGACGTGTTTTTTTTAGACTGTACAGATTTTTTATAAAAAATTGCATGGCACTCAGGCTCCTGTCGTTCTGGCACACGAATTTTATGTCAAGGCGGAAATACTTTTCCGCATCTGAAATGACGTCGATGCGACTAATCAACAAAAGTGTTTAATTAACTTTTTAATTGAGGACTTGAGTGCTGTTTGTATTAGAAAGTTGTATTGCATGATAATTTATGACATACCCTTTTTTTTAGAAATCACGATGGTTGCTTCTCCCACTCCTTTGAAGACGCAACCTTCGTGATTTCTAAAAAATATGTCATAAATTACCATGCTCTACAACTTTCTAATGTAAACAACGAAGGAACGAAGTGGAAATTTTAAGGGCTCGCTTTTCTGTGTTAGACACAATATTAGAACTAACAGACGATAAATATTATTGTATGTTATTTCTCATTAATATAACAACACTCAAGTCACCGATTAAAAAGCTCCGCTCCCTTGATCAGCTCACGGCTGTCCGGCGGGCCGGAAGGCTCGGCTATTCCGTGAGGTACCCGGAAGGCCGGCTTGCCGGTCTCTACGTGGGATTGAGCCGGGTGCGCGACCCAGTCGCGTTGCGCAGGCCCAATAAAGTTGTTTTCCATTCCACTTCATCACGAAGGTTGCGCGTGGTATGAATTTCAGTGGCGAAATCGAAACTGATCGGGCCCGGCCCGCACGAAGCTCGGACTCCCTGTTGCCAAAAACCAGAACGACCCTTGTCAGGGAAGTGACAAAATTTAAATGAAGGCGAGCCGAAGCTGAATCTGGTCGGAAAAATCTCCAAGCATACGGAAACACACAAGTAGACAGCTTGTCGTTTCCATGTGATGGGTGGTGCTTATCTGTTTCTTTCACAAACTATAAAGGGGCGCGAAAATCTAGCTCGCCTGTGTGCAAGAAGCACCGAAATGGCTGCCCCAGAGTTTTATGCTTCCCAGACAGAGAAAAGGTTGATATTGCGGTTTTCGTTTGCATAGTCTGAAAGAAATGGATAAGCACCAAACATTACACGCAAAAGGTGATACGCTGACCAATAATCTCTCGCATGTTGCCTGGAGGCATGAAGTCTGCCAGCACGAGAACCTCACGATGAATGAACAAAAGAAAACTTAAAAGCTCGTATTTTCTTTTAAAATACTACTTTAATCAAAACCAACAGACAATTTACCCAAGGAAGGTATGGGGACGTTATTTCTAGTCTTAACTGTATTTTGTAATTATCAGACAACTTATACAATTATATTTAATTTACAGTTCCCAGTGAAACACAAATACTTAGTGGGTAATCTTCTATTTGTATTGGGAAGACGGGATATCTTGGTGCCCCCAGAAACTACTAAAGATATGAAGAACACTGTAGACGAGGCTGCTCGTTGTGAGATGTTCGACATTTTCTTTCAGAATGTTGGCTGCTGTTTATTCTATGCAGTTATGGGATGACTTCACAACTCTGACGAAGATAACACCACTCCAGAAGGTTTCACAAGCCACTGATACATTAACTAAGCGATGAAAAAAGTCTGTTGGAATGAACATGCTATGCAAATGTTGCCAAGAGCACGGAAAATGGATCCCACGAGGCTCAGAACAAGACGTGAGTACACCAGAATGTTAGTGCAGCTTGGCTTGTAGTTGAATTGCAAGAAGCTGTACACTTTAAATTTGGAAAAAAAATATTACAGTCATTGTGTTTTTATAGAGACCCACACTTATTTTTCTACGCAACAGACATTCAAGCGGTGCCCAGCGTACCACTGTCATCGATGTGTAAAGAAGTTTATTCTATGCGCTATCATGGATCGGAAAAATTTTCTTTGTCATGAAACTAACAAAGCTGTTCAAGGAGCTGCTGCCACTGAACTTACAATTACCCTGGTTTTTCTTTTTAGCCAATTAAGTGGCTTAGGTTACTGAGGGCATATGTACCTTTCATTATATACCAATGGGTATATTTATTGACTTATTGTGTCTTTGCGGCATTTGAAATGGTGCAGTCTGCCTTATCAGAGTAGAAATAACTCATTACCATTCTTAGAATATTATATACATGCATTGGAAATGAAACATGTTCATTTACGTATCTAATATTTACTTCTTGATATATACCTTTTCTTATTTTTTTATTCAGTGCCTGCACATTTATTATGTTTATTTCGTATACTTACCATTTATTGTTATAATGACACAGCTTTTAAGAAAGGTCAGAGCACATGGAGAACATGAGCAAAAAAAAGGTGTGTTCACACACACGTGCACACACCCAGATGGTCTGACGGTACTTCAGTCTTGTCAGCTGGGCCACATGTCTCATGGATACAATCGCCTGAACAGCTCCCTACTAAGAGGCTGGCACAATGGAATTCTGTCCATACGTATTAGGAGGCCAACCTCTCAGACCTGTCAGCAAAGTCCTTTCAATGGGTCTGAAGTTTGCAGTTCATAGCGGCTATGTGTGTCCCTTTTTCTGTCTGTGTTTTCCTTCAAGCGCTACCTTTCTTGTAAATTGATTGACAACATGTCCAGACTGCCACCATTACACTGCATGTTTCAAACAGCACAAATGAGAAAAACACACAGAAGATGACTGAATAACACAAACGCTTGTGTTGTTTAGTCCTCTTTTATGTGTTTTTGTTTTTCGCGCTGTTTAAAGCATGAAATCAAACCACCTGGCCCAACTCACCCTTTTGCTGCAGTTAATCACACTTGCGTTATTGATCCTTACTCCTATTCAACACCCTCTCTTAAAGCCCTAAAGAATATTTTTCAAACAAGAAAATAATTAGGCAGTACACTCATGGCCCTCCTGTGTAGAAATACTCACAGCTTGATTAGACTTACATTCAAATGTAGGAGTGTAACAGCTTCATTCCTATCATCCTTAATCACTGCCTAAAATTTTTATTTATGTGTTCTGTGAAAGTTGGCTATCACATTTGTGTTGCATGCAAGCATGGTAATGTGAACACATTACCCTATTGAGCCACTGCTTTCTTGAATGAACACTGCACAAACTTCTTGAAAGCAAGTAATGAGAAAATAATAAACAGGGGATGTGTACTGGAGCATACGTTTCTACAAGTGGACTTATTTTTTTTTTCATGGCTGCAACTGATTTTTTCCTTAGCGCTTGTGTGTATGTGCTTCATACCCTCTTCTCCAATCCCAAACAAATGGAGGACAGGGCGACTGCCAACGCGGGGATAGGGGACAATGATAGGTCGCCGCGACGAAATTGTTGAGGGAAAAGGAAACAGGTATTCCGTCAACAAAAAAAGGAAAAGAGCGAGAAGAAAAAGGCGGGGAGGGGGGTACACGTTTCGCTGTATTATGGTTGTCAGTTAGTAATGGCAGGACAGAACTTGTTAGAAGGAAGCCTTAACACTCATCGCTTTCCATTGCCTATGTACCATATCACATGCATTCAAGAGCCTCCTTTGAAACGTTTCTACCTGTTGGCTGGAGTATATTAAACTTGTGAATAAAAGTTATGACTATATTTTCTATACCCAATGTCACTGCATGTTAGCAAACGAAAATTGAAACAAACTGCATGGCAGCCAAGTAGCTATTGTTAGCCGAGGCCAATTGTGCAGTTACGACAGCTATGCCATTTTACCAAAACAAGAGATGCCAATAGATAACGTGTGGCACAGATGCTTTTATTGCTCTGACAGATGTAAACGCGTAAATTGTGAGGGTCAGCCAGTATTTTTTTTTTGTAATGCATGACATTGCATTTTGCTCTTCCATTCATTTTCTGTTAATGATACCTTGCAGTGTATATAATAGCCTTGCGACATAGGCTTACTTTAGCCAGCACATAATTTCAAGATGGTGTTTTGTCATTGAGAGCATTGTTTTGCATGTCACTTTGCAAGACAGCAGTTGATCCTGCAAGCATATACTTGTTTTTTATCTGATGAGTGTAAGCAAGAATCATTTTAACATAATTGCTATTGATACACGATTGCGAGGCCTTGGGTCGTTTTTGTGCCTTTTTTGTTTGCTTAGTGACATCCACTACTTTTACGCAGTGAGAAATCACTCAAGAAATCCTCTGTCAGCGTTATTGTGTCTATGCTTGTGAAGGGCATTTTGTCATGTAATTGTGCATGTCAGCTGTATACTAACACAGTTTACTTCATTTTAAGTGGTGTTTCGTACGTTTAATACAAATGTACTGTGTTTTATGTTATCTATTCATACAACTTCCGGTGGTGTGATGCAACAAGCACATTCATTGTACATTTCACTGTAATATTTTGTATGATAGTTCCTTTCTTGTTAAGGTAATTGGTTTTACTTTAAAGGTACTCGCTATTTTACTGCCGCATTTAATCATAGTTCAACGTGCTTCGTTGTACTTATATGTAAAAGAAAAGGCATACTTAAAATCTTGAGTGCTCCTGAACGTTATTCATTCCATGTCAGGATTTCAAAATTCTTAGAGTATCAATTGAAAAACACAAGCAGAGAATAGCAGTGTGATGAGCAATACAGTTGCATGGTGACTGAATTGCACAGCAAATAAAACTAAATTGCAAAACAAAAACCTGACAAAACGACAACAAAATACCGTACGCATACTGCGGGGGCATGCATCATTCACATCTTCACTTCCTCCTGCCATTCATTTCTTTGTGATGAAGTGCCAGCATGCTCTATTCTTTATCTTAACGGGAACAAATTCTTGTTTTCTTTTCTGTTTTTGTGTCACACCGTTCATTTATGTGAGCTGATGCAGAATAAAGAAGTAATTATATTTATAGCAATTGTTTTCAATAACCTCACGCATTTTCAAGCCTCTTAACGAGGCAAAGACAACGGAGAGGAATGGATACATAAAAATGAGCGCGTAGTCTCAAAAGTGGCGATTAGCCACATTCAATGACACGACTCCTTTAGCACTCAGGAAAATGCTGAACATACTTGCAGTATTTAACATTTCGTTACTTGGCAATGTGACTGCTAGAGAACTCTAGACGCTGCTCCCCTGATTTTGTGGGATACACTATATAGTTTCAATCTCCAACTTAAAAGAGGGTTATGGTGCCCACATTAGAATTGACCTTTTTACTCCCTCAGGACTCTGTGGCTAATTAGCGTATCTGCTATGTTTAAGACAAGTTGTGTCTTGTCATGTTCACGAGAGCAACTTTTTGCACTGTACAAGATTTGAGCAAAGCCGCATAGCAAATTCTTATGCACAAAATATTCTCACTTTTTCGATACAGGATGACATACCAGCAACACCATGTGTGGCGTTCAGTGGGAATGTCCCGAAGGATTCAGATTTCTTGTGGCTTATGGTCGATCATTCGAAATGCTTCAAGGTTATGACTGCAGAGGATGGACTTGCAGAGATAATGTGTGCATACTGGCTGTTTATTCCGCAGTGAGACCGCAAAGCTTTCAACACGCCTGTAGTGCTTGAGCGATTTTTTTCTGGACCTCGGGAAGACAACGCCGAGGTCTGTTTTCATTAAGTTTCTCAACATTGTTGTCAAAGCCTCCTGTTCTTAGCTTACCACCGCCTTGGGACTACAATGTGAATCATCTTTGTTCTAGTATTAACTGCGCCATGTATTCTTTTGTTATGTTATACAATGCGCCAGTTTAACCTTCTAATTCGTATTGGCAAGCCAACGTGCAGTGTGCTATTGCCGATTTCATTTACATGGTACAGAACGTGTAAAATTTCATAATAAATGTATGTTTGTTTTCAGTTATGAAAAAAACTGTGTTGTTTACATGTTCTTCGCATTTATCCTATGGAAATAGATATGGAAATAGATATTTAATTACAGAAGGTGTGAAGAACAGCTTTCTCTAAAAGTGAAAACGACGTGTATAAGAGCAGCACTGTTATTTATGTATAAGCAGAATGTTTGAAATGAGCTAGATAACGCTGAACTCGCATGGTTTCGCCATGCCAGGTTTAACTGCAAATCAAGTTGCTGAAACGTGTATATGTCTGCATCCTGCGTGAGGCGTGCACACTGCTATGAGTATCATGTCTTCAATTGAACATTGTGTGTGTGTGTGCGTGTGTGTGTGTGTGTGTGTGTGTGTGTGTGTGTGTGTGTGTGTGTGTGTGTGTGTGTGTGTGTGTGTGTGTGTGTGTGTGTTTGCACATGCACATGCATACAGACGAATAACCCTCTTCTGTCTCGACTCACAGAGCCTCGAGTGGATATACATGAGATGCTTACTCTATGTCAGAGTCCAAATATTTATATTTAATTGTATGACATGAAAATGCAGTCTGAATTTATATATAAATATAAGCAAGCTTACTGAAATGCATTGACGTTTCTAAAAGCCTTCTTTGTGAAGCGGATGAAACGGAGTGCCTTTTCTGTTATTACCTTTTGCAGTACCTAATCTCATGTCTCGTGCGTGCCCATTCAAGGCTCTTTGAGTGTCGATATAGCAGAGTGTGCACACCCTTCCAACACCCACGAAGAAGGGTGCTTAAAATGCACGAACACCCTAACACCCTAATTTTATTTTGCTGGACACCCTTCTTCTAGGGTGTTGAGATAACACCCTGTCAGAAGGGTGTAGGGTCAAAACACCCTTAGGGTGTCCCTCTGGCGACAAGCCAGTTTACACCCTTAAGGGTGTAAAAAAAGTTTAGTG
>JALIZH010011939.1:0-17701 GCA_030522465.1 Rhipicephalus appendiculatus
TAGATTGGGTTCCAGTTCATCTTACGTTCACGATGCGTGGGAGAGTATATCGAGTTTTTAGATTACAGGGTGGCGTTTCGTGAGAACCATGACATGTTTGATTTTAATTCATAAAAAGTGGTAGTATAACGTTCGCAGTTATTGTACTGTCAGCGATATACACACTAAACTTTTTTACACCCTTAAGGGTGTAAAAAGGGTGTTTCTAATATTTACACCCTTTTTCCCTTGGTACAACACCCTTTTTTTGCTTTATATACACCCTAAGAGAAGGGTGTGCATGCAAAGAGGGTGTTAAAGCCTTTCATAAGGGTGTTAATGTAAGAGATAAAGGGTGCACATTTATAATTATAATAATAATTGTTAGGGTTTAGCGTCCTAAAACCGTCATATGATTATGAGAGACGCTGTAGTGGAGGGCTCTGGAAACTTAGTCCACGGTGGGTTCTTCAACGTGCACCGAAGTCCACGTACGCAGGTCTCAAGCATATTCGCCCTCCATCGAAAAATGCGGCCGGCACTCGATCCCTCTGCCTGCGGGTCAGCACTCGAGCACCATAACCACTAGACCACCGTGGTGGCTGGTGCACATGTGAGCATTAAGCTGAATCCATGCTTGCATGCATAGGCGTGCGCAGGTTTCACCTTCAGAGGGGGGGGGGGGGGGGGGCCGAAGGCTCATACCAGCGCCCCCCGCTCCTTATTAAGTCAATGTATGGGGCAGACTTTGCGCCCCCCTCCTTAGGTGACTCGGGGGGGGGGGCTGCCCCCCCTCGTGCGCACGCCTATGCTTGCATGTTAGAATCACGCGCGTTGCGTAACGTGTCTGTTGTACTGCCTTTTCTAAGGTTACAATGTCGGTGGCATCCGAAAAACAAGGACATGGTGGAGCCATTGGCACATTGTTATTTCTCGTGATATTTTATTTTCACACTGACAAATCATGAAGAATCATTGCTTCACAGAACACTATTAGAACAATCGTGAAAATGTACAAGAAAATCCACAAACACTTTCTTATGCGCACTGGTACGACATGCGTCCTACTGTTTTATATCTTCCTCAATAAATGTCAGCGAATATTTGTACGAACTACGCTCAGAACAAAGATCGGAAAATTCGATCCATTACTCTGTGGAAAGAAAAGAATATCTTTATGATATATGGGAAACCTTACGCGATTATTTATATCGATGCGCAAATTTCCGAAATGAGAAAGACCCTAAGATGTAGCGCCAACTTGGTAGCTGCGATAATCCGAAATCATGGTGGCTGTTAGAGCGCGCGTCGTTCTCACAAGCTTCTCCAGTACGAGACGTACTTGATCAAAGAGGAAAACAAGGCACTACTTTCTGCAACCCGTGCGGGAGCACGGAGGGGTGATTATTTAAAATGGAAGGAAAGAAAGGACAGCAAATGGCACTGTGAGCGCGGCACAGCCGGCGCAGCGCCTTTGGGAAGGGGAGAAGAGCATGAAAGAAGTGGTGAGAGGAGGCAAGGAGAGCGGCAACGGCATATCAGCATGCACTATACGTTGTACTCTTGCCCCCTGCAAGTGACGCCTCTGTAAGCAGACGCGTCTAGAGCCGAGAGCGCTTAACGGCGCCAAAGCATGCCCAGGCGATGTTCAGAGCAGACTTCAGTCTCCCCCTCCCCCTTCCCCCCCTTAAATTTAAAGAAGCAAAGCGAGCGGGGGAGTGAGGGGCGCATAGAACGCACGATGCTTGCGCACTCTCTCAAGGACAAGGGTGGATTTGCGAGCGCCCTCAAGTTCTCAAGTGACGCAGTCATCCTACATTCCGACGTTGGCGCACCGCAGCGCACCGCTTCCTACACGAGCCAATTAGGATGCACATGTTTAGTTTAGAATATTTAATTAATAATCATCGTGTTTTAATGATAAGCGTGGTACAGAAACTCCCGCCTCAAAGCACAATGTTCCTCGAGTCGTAGCCACAAATCTCAAAGGCTGTGGTTTTTACTTCAAGCACAGATTTTTGTCAGCGACGAATACGTCACGGCCGCCACTATGATTTCCACTTCAAACATAGCGCAAAATACCCGCGCTGTTGGCAACTGTGGTAGCTTCGGCAGCTTCGGTAGCTCACTCCTCCATCGTGTAATCGCGTGTGCCGCCGTGCCGCCGAAGACGATTTCCTCTGTGGTATTCGCCGTGTATTGATGCGTTTTAATTGTTTTGTTGAGCTTGTTCGTCGCTTTCGCTGAACGTTGCAACGTCGCTTTTTGTGCGCTGCGTAATCCGTGTCTTCTGACTGTACCGCACCTCCAAGCAAAACGATCGTACTCCTTGGGAGAAGGTTCCTTGGTCGCCGTGAAACAAGCAGTTGCCGCATGTCCTGTTCTTCGGTCCCAAGTGCTGCTGTCATGCAGCTAATTACAGGCAAGTAACCGTTTATTTATTCAATTCTGTATTTGTTGAGAGCTCCAGTAATCAGTTTTCACGCTCGACGAAAGTCGAGGCCCGTTTTTTGCAACAAGCTGCGCACCCGCATAGTTACGTATTTGAATGCTGGAAATGTGCGCTTGTACTATTGGGAGTTAAGTACTGTTCACCAGAGCAGTGTAGTTAATAGTAAAATTAAATGTGCGAATTTCTGTATTACTTTACAGCTCGTGCATTTTTGCGTTCGGTCTGTGTGATTTGTTTACACGCGGACGTGCGTTCGCGCGCTCGCATTTACAGCATGTTTCGACATCGTAGGTAGGCCTGTTTCGATTCTCTTTAATGGTCGCAAGCCTTAATGTTGACGTTCTAACCGCATTATCCTCTCATTATAGTAATTTCACGCACACACACCTAAGAAGAAAAAAAACGTGTTGATGTGCGGGATGCCATCGGCTGCGAGGAGACAGTGGCCCAACGAGTTCGCCGTGCGCCGTTGTACTCGATTCGCCGTGCATGCGGCTCAACTTCGCTCAGCTCCGGAACGCTGGTTGTCGTTCATTCTAAAGTTTGACGGCGGACATCGCTTTTCATAGAATGCACATTTAAAGCACGGGTACATTACCGAGACGCGTACTTTTATTTGTTCAACAATGTCACCTGTTTCGTAGAGACTTGGGTGTGTTATCGGCCTTGAGTGTACTAGAAGTTGGAACGTTCTCGAGTGTTTTCTATTGTTGCATTCACATAGCGTGCACGATGCGGATTCTTTACGTTCTTACTGTTCTTTATTGAAAAAATTGGACGCTCCTGCCAAATATTTCATTTTATCAGTTGAATTAGTTCTTGAAATGGTTGTAAATGTCTGTCCAAGCAATTTTCCCGAGCGAGAGCAAAACAGCATGGATAGTCTGAGTTGCTTATGAATTCATATCTTTCTAAGTAGCACAAGCTCAAAGTTATGAGGAGATTTTTTCCAATGTGATGTTTATAATGGTCCTATCCCTTAGTGCTTTTATGGAGACAGATCGCGGACTGTATTCGAGGCTCTCAGCGCATGTTGCGATCTTGGTAGCTTTAAGTTTTCTCGGCTTGTTCTGGTTTAAATAAAATGTCTTGGAATATTAACTACGGCAAGGGACACATAAGCTGTGGGTGAAAGGGAAAGTGTGTGATTGTGAAGAGAAAGGCAGTGTGCCTTGACGCACGCCGTTTCTTCGCGGAAGCTATGGGTGAAATCGGAGAAGCCGGTGACTTCGGCATGTGTGCTGTAAAGGGAGAGAGAGGAGAGCGCGCCTTAAAGGGGAACTCCGGCGATTTTTCGATACTCACCGATTTAAATAAAACTTTAAACATAAGTTCTCTTCGATGCCCTGATGATATGTGCCAAATTATACAGCCATAAGTAATTTAGTTTTTTGGAAAACGAGTTTTAAAAAATTGGTAACCAATTCCGGAATCATACCTTCAAATGCGGGCCACCCTGTGTACGTGACGTATCGGCCTACTTCTTTTCTCGTCCCCCCCAGACGGACGCTTGCTCGCGGCGCGCTTTTAAATGCGAACGCATTTCATAGTCGGGCTATGTCAGGCATCCGGCGTCGTGCGGCGTTGGCGTTGCCCGCGGCGAGAGTGTCGTAGCGGAGGAGCGCGCTCTGGTGCGTGAGGGCGCTCGCATCACGGGAGCTCGGCGGAGATATATATGAAAAAAAAATTTTTTTTTTAAATTTAAAAAATAAAAAAAAATTAAAAAAAATAAAAAACAGAAAAAAAAAGGCGCTGTGCCGTGCTCCCGACCGGGCTGCAGAAATTAGGCGCGTTTCCCTTCTTCGAACCACAACCACCATATATAAATGGAGTGAAGCGCGCGAAATGCATTCGCATTTCCTCACGATTCCCTTCGGGGAGGTGGGGGCATTTTTTTTCTTCGAGGCGACGCTGACGCTAGCACAGGCGACGCTTCCACGCTCATGTAGCTCCACTCCTCATCGCTGGACTCCTCGCTGGTCAGTTCAGACGAGCTGACACAGTTTGTTTCTACGTCGGAAGACATCGGCAGTTTGCTTTTCCCGCGAAAGAAGAGGCACGTGAACAATGTTTACGTGCCGTGGTGGCGTGTAGCGGACTTGGTGACGCCATGACGTCATAGCGTACCAAACATGGAGCACGAAGCAGCTCCCCGTTTCGGTTTCGGTTTTGACTCGTTTTTCATTGCTTATTTAAAATTATTGACGAGTGTGTCGGAAAAATGAACCGCCCTAGCTGTTGCAGGACTGTTAATACTATTTGAAAACGGCGTTATCTCGGTATGGTCGAAAATGCACCGGAGTTCCCCTTTAAGTCGGCCTTGCCGTGCGTGCTGCGCGCGGCGGCGGTCGTAGCGGCTAAACGCATAGAAGGCCCGCGCGCCTTTTAAGTAATGTGTAGAGCTGAGATTGCCGTAGCTTCGTGTGTTCTGTCGTTACGCGCGCCTGGATTGCGGTCGTGTTATCGCTAAACGTCGGCAGTTGCGTTGAAGCAATAGGCAACACTATGCGCTTGCTTGTCTGTGTCCCCATCAAGAATGATTTGATTACAAGTGTTAGTGATAATTGAATTACATCTGTTCATATTTTACCTAAGCGCGAACACAATTTCTGAATTATGTTCGCTCACAATTTAGAAACACTTAAATACAACAACGTACCGTGCAAATATGATCTCGCGTTTCTAAAGTGACCTTATATAATGATGTTTTTTTTTTGCACTTTCGCCCGCTGTCATGGAGGGAGTGTTTATTTTTTTTCCTCGCGACACAAACTTGAACAAGCCCTCACACATTGACGTGTTTTTTTTAGACTGTACAGATTTTTTTATAAAAATTGCATGGCACTCAGGCTCCTGTCGTTCTGGCACACGAATTTTATGTCAAGGCGGAAATACTTTTCCGCATCTGAAATGACGTCGATGCGACTAATCAACAAAAGTGTTTAATTAACTTTTTAATTGAGGACTTGAGTGCTGTTTGTATTAGAAAGTTGTATTGCATGATAATTTATGACATACCCTTTTTTTTAGAAATCACGATGGTTGCTTCTCCCACTCCTTTGAAGACGCAACCTTCGTGATTTCTAAAAAATATGTCATAAATTACCATGCTCTACAACTTTCTAATGTAAACAACGAAGGAACGAAGTGGAAATTTTAAGGGCTCGCTTTTCTGTGTTAGACACAATATTAGAACTAACAGACGATAAATATTATTGTATGTTATTTCTCATTAATATAACAACACTCAAGTCACCGATTAAAAAGCTCTGCTCCCTTGATCAGCTCACGGCTGTCCGGCGGGCCGGAAGGCTCGGCTATTCCGTGAGGTACCCGGAAGGCCGGCTTGCCGGTCTCTACGTGGGACTGAGCCGGGTGCGCGACCCAGTCGCGTTGCGCAGGCCCAATAAAGTTGTTTTCCATTCCACTTCATCACGAAGGTTGCGCGTGGTACGAATTTCAGTGGCGAAATCGAAACTGATCGGGCCCGGCGCGCACGAAGCTCGGACTCCCTGTTGCCTAACACCAGAACGACCCTTGTCAGGGAAGTGACAAAATTTAAATGAAGGCGAGCCGAAGCTGAATCTGGTCGGAAAAATCTCCAAGCATACGGAAACACACAAGTAGACAGCATGTCGTTTCCATGTGATGGGTGGTGCTTATCTGTTTCTTTCACAAACTATAAATGGGGCGCGAAAATCTAGCTCGCCTGTGTGCAATAACCACCGAAATGGCTGCCCCAGAGTTTTATGCTTCCCAGACAGAGAAAAGGTTGATATTGCGGTTTTCTTTTGCATAGTCTGAAAGAAATGGATAAGCACCAAACATTACACGCAAAAGGTGATACGCTGACCAATAATCTCTCGCATGTTGCCTGGAGGCATGAAGTCTGCCAGCACGAGAACCTCACGATGAATGAACAAAAGAAAACTTAAAAGCTCGTATTTTCTTTTAAAATACTACTTTAATCAAAACCAACAGACAATTTACCCTAGGAAGGTATGGGGACGTTATTTCTAGTCTTAACTGTATTGGTAATTATCAGACAACTTATACAATTATATTTAATTTACAGTTCCCAGTGAAATACAAATACGTAGTGGGTAATCTTCTATTTGTATTGGGAAGACGGGATATCTTGGTGCCCCCCAGAAACTACTAAAGATATGAAGAACACTGTAGACGAGGCTGCTCGTTGTGAGATGTTCGACATTTTCTTTCAGAATGTTGGCTGCTGTTTATTCTATGCAGTTCTGGAATGACTTCACAACTCTGACGAAGATAACACCACTCCAGAAGGTTTCACAAGCCACTGATACATTAACTAAGCGATGAAAAAAGTCTGTTGGAATGAACATGCTATGCAAATGTTGCCAAGAGCACGGAAAATGGATCCCACGAGGCTCAGAACAAGACGTGAGTACACCAGAATGTTAGTGCAGCTTGGCTTGTAGTTGAATTGCAAGAAGCTGTACACTTTAAATTTGGAAAAAAAATATTACAGTCATTGTGTTTTTATAGAGACCCACACTTATTTTTCTACGCAACAGACATTCAAGCGGTGCCCAGCGTACCACTGTCATCGATGTGTAAAGAAGTTTATTCTATGCGCTATCATGGATCGGAAAAATTTTCTTTGTCATGAAACTAACAAAGCTGTTCAAGGAGCTGCTGCCACTGAACTTACAATTACCCTGGTTTTTTCTTTTAGCCAATTAAGAGGGTTAGGTTACTGAGGGCATATGTACCTTTCATTATATACCAATGGGTATATTTATTGACTTATTGTGTCTTTGCGGCATTTGAAATGGTGCAGTCTGCCTTATCAGAGTAGAAATAACTCATTACCATTCTTAGAATATTATATACATGCATTGGAAATGAAACATGTTCATTTACGTATCTAATATTTACTTCTTGATATATACCTTTTCTTATTTTTTTATTCAGTGCCTGCACATTTATTATGTTTATTTCGTATACTTACCATTTATTGTTATAATGACACAGCTTTTAAGAAAGGTCAGAGCACATGGAGAACATGAGCAAGAAAAGGTGTGTTCACACACACGTGCACACACCCAGATGGTCTGACGGTACTTCAGTCTTGTCAGCTGGGCCACGTGGCTCATGGATACAATCGCCTGAACAGCTCCCTACTAAGAGGCTAGCACAATGGAATTCTGTCCATACGTATTAGGAGGCCAACCTCTCAGACCTGTCAGCAAAGTCCTTTCAATGGGTCTGAAGTTTGCATTTCATAGCGGCTATGTGTGTCCCTTTTTCTGTCTGTGTTTTCCTTCAAGTGCTACCTTTCTTGTAAATTGATTGACAACATGTCCAGACTGCCACCATTACACTGCATGTTTCAAACAGCACAAATGAGAAAAACACACAGAAGATGACTGAATAACACAAACGCTTGTGTTGTTTAGTCCTCTTTTATGTGTTTTTGTTTTTCGCGCTGTTTAAAGCATGAAATCAAACCACCTGGCCCAACTCACCCTTTTGCTGCAGTTCATCACACTTGCGTCATTGATCCTTACTCCTATTCAACACCCTCTCTTAAAGCCCTAAAGAATATTTTTCAAACAAGAAAATAATTAGGCAGTACACTCATGGCCCTCCTGTGTAGAAATACTCACAGCTTGATTAGACTTACATTCAAATGTAGGAGTGTAACAGCTTCATTCCTATCATCCTTAATCACTGCCTAAAATTTTTATTTATGTGTTCTGTGAAAGTTGGCTATCACATTTGTGTTGCATGCAAGCATGGTAATGTGAACACATTACCCTATTGAGCCACTGCTTTCTTGAATGAACACTGCACAAACTTCTTGAAAGCAAGTAATGAGAAAATAATAAACAGGGGATGTGTACTGGAGCATACGTTTCTACAAGTGGACTTATTTTTTTTCATGGCTGCAACTGATTTTTCCTTAGCGCTTGTGTGTATGTGCTTCATACCCTCTTCTCCAATCCCAACAAATGGAGGACAGGGCGACTGCCAACGCGGGGATAGGGGACAATGATAGGTCGCCGCGACGAAATTGTTGAGGGAAAAGGAAACAGGTATTCCGTCAACAAAAAAGGAAAAGAGCGAGAAGAAAAAGGCGGGGAGGGGGGTACACGTTTCGCTGTATTATGGTTGTCAGTTAGTAATGGCAGGACAGAACTTGTTTGAAGGAAGCCTTAACACTCATCGCTTGCCATTGCCTATGTACCATATCGCATGCATTCAAGAGCCTCCTTTGAAACGTTTCTACCTGTTGGCTGGAGTATATTAAACTTGTGAATACAAGTTATGACTATATTTTCTATACCCAATGTCACTGCATGTTAGCAAACGAAAATTGAAACAAACTGCATGGCAGCCAAGTAGCTATTGTTGCCGAGGCCAATTGTGCAGTTACGACAGCTATGCCATTTTACCAAAACAAGAGATGCCAATAGATAACATGTGGCACAGATGCTTTTATTGCTCTGACAGATGTAAACGCGTAAATTGTGAGGGTCAGCCAGTATTTTTTTTTGTAATGCATGACATTGCATTTTGCTCTTCCATTCATTTTCTGTTAATGATACCTTGCAGTGTATATAATAGCCTTGCAACATAGGCTTACTTTAGCCAGCACATAATTACAAGATGGTGTTTTGTCATTGAGAGCATTGTTTTGCATGTCACTTTGCAAGACAGCAGTTGATCCTGCAAGCATATACTTGTTTTTTATCTGATGAGTGTAAGCAAGAATCATTTTAACATAATTGCTATTGATACACGATTGCGAGGCCTTGGGTCGTTTTTGTGCCTTTTTTGTTTGCTTAGTGACATCCACTACTTTTACGCAGTGAGAAATCACTCAAGAAATCCTCTGTCAGCGTTATTGTGTCTATGCTTGTGAAGGGCATTTTGTCATGTAATTGTGCATGTCAGCTGTATACTAACACAGTTTACTTCATTTTAAGTGGTGTTTCGTACGTTTAATACAAATGTACTGTGTTTTATTTTATCTATTCATACAACTTCCGGTGGTGTGATGCAATAAGCACATTCATTGTACATTTCACTGTAATATTTTGTATGATAGTTCCTTTCTTGTTAAGGTAATTGGTTTTACTTTAAAGGTACTCGCTATTTTACTGCCGCATTTAATCATAGTTCAACGTGCTTCGTTGTACTTATATGTAAAAGAAAAGGCATACTTAAAATCTTGAGTGCTCCTGAACGTTATTCATTCCATGTCAGGATTTCAAAATTCTTAGAGTATCAATTGAAAAACACAAGCAGAGAATAGCAGTGTGATGAGCAATACAGTTGCATGGTGACTGAATTGCACAGCAAATAAAACTAAATTGCAAAACAAAAACCTGACAAAACGACAACAAAATACCGTACGCATACTGCGGGGCATGCATCATTCACATCTTCACTTCCTCCTGCCATTCATTTCTTTGTGATGAAGTGCCAGCATGCTCTATTCTTTATCTTAACGGGAACAAATTCTTGTTTTCTTTTCTGTTTTTGTGTCACACCGTTCATTTATGTGAGCTGATGCAGAATAAAGAAGTAATTATATTTATAGCAATTGTTTTCAATAACCTCACGCATTTTCAAGCCTCTTAACGAGGCAAAGACAACGAAGAGGAATGGATACATAAAAATGAGCGCGTAGTCTCAAAAGTGGCGATTAGCCACATTCAATGACACGACTCCTTTAGCACTCAGGAAAATGCTGAACATACTTGCAGTATTTAACATTTCGTTACTTGGCAATGTGACTGCTAGAGAACTCTAGACGCTGCTCCCCTGATTTTGTGGGATACACTATATAGTTTCAATCTCCAACTTAAAAGAGGGTTATGGTGCCCACATTAGAATTGACCTTTTACTCCCTCAGAACTCTGTGGCTAATTAGCGTATCTGCTATGTTTAAGACAAGTTGTGTCTTGTCATGTTCACGAGAGCAACTTTTTGCACTGTACAAGATTTGAGCAAAGCCGCATAGCAAATTCTTATGCACAAAATATTCTCACTTTTTCGATACAGGATGACATACCAGCAACACCATGTGTGGCGTTCAGTGGGATGTCCCGAAGGATTCAGATTTCTTGTGGCTTATGGTCGATCATTCGAAATGCTTCAAGGTTATGACTGCAGAGGATGGACTTGCAGAGATAATGTGTGCATACTGGCTGTTTATTCCGCAGTGAGACCGCAAAGCTTTCTACACGCCTGTAGTGCTTGAGCGATTTTTTTCTGGACCTCGGGAAGACAACGCCGAGGTCTGTTTTCATTAAGTTTCTCAACATTGTTGTCAAAGCCTCCTGTTCTTAGCTTACCACCGCCTTGGGACTACAATGTGAATCATCTTTGTTCTAGTATTAACTGCGCCATGTATTCTTTTGTTATGTTATACAATGCGCCAGTTTAACCTTCTAATTCGTATTGGCAAGCCAACGTGCAGTGTGCTATTGCGATTTCATTTACATGGTAGAGAACGTGTAAAATTTCATAATAAATGTATGTTTGTTTTCAGTTATGAAAAAAACTGTTGTTTACATGTTCTTCGCATTTATCCTATGGAAATAGATATGGAAATAGATATTTAATTACAGAAGGCGTGAAGAACAGCTTTCTCTAAAAGTGAAAACGATGTGTATAAGAGCAGCACTGTTATTTATGTATAAGTAGAATGTTTGAAATGAGCTAGATAACGCTGAACTCGCATGGTTTCGCCATGCCAGGTTTAACTGCAAATCAAGTTGCTGAAACGTGTATATGTCTGCATCCTGCGTGAGGCGTGCACACTGCTATGAGTATCATGTCTTCAATTGAACATTGTGTGTGTGTGTGTGTGTGTGTGTGTGGTTGTGTGTGTGTGTGTGTGTGTGTGTGTGCACATGCACATGCATACAGACGAATAACCCTCTTCTGTCTCGACTCACAGAGCCTCGAGTGGATATACATGAGATGCTTACTCTATGTCAGAGTACAAATATTTATATTTAATTGTATGACATGAAAATGCAGTCTGAATTCTATATATAAATATAAGCAAGCTTACTGAAATGCATTGACGTTTCTAAAAGCCTTCTTTGTGAAGCGGATGAAACGGAGTGCCTTTTCTGTTATTACCTTTTGCAGTACCTAATCTCATGTCTCGTGCGTGCCCATTCAAGGCTCTTTGAGTGTCGATATAGCAGAGTGTGCACACCCTTCCAACACCCACGAAGAAGGGTGCTAAAATGCACGAACACCCTAACACCCTAATTTTATTTTGCTGGACACCCTTCTTCTAGGGTGTTGAGATAACACCCTGTCAGAAGGGTGTAGGCCAAAACACCCTTAGGGTGTCCCTCTGGCGACAAGCCAGTTTACACCCTTAAGGGTGTAAAAAAGTTTAGTGTGTACTCTTCATCGTAAAATAAAAACGAGGCTTTTTATTTTTATTTCACGATTAACATCAAGCAACTTGCCCAACTCGACATCTGATTCAGATATACTCTCTTTTGTGTACGCTTTTTTGTGTGCGTTTTGTGTGTAATTCATGAATAAGGCAAGGCTTTTGTGCAAGAAAAGTTTTTTTTGTATTTTTTTTTTGCTTTTGGCATTGAATTACAAAGTTAAGAAGCAACATTAAGAAACTCATTCACAAGAGAAACACATAAAAACGCAAGGCCTGATGGAACACGCCGAACTGTCTCAATGAAAGTTCGAAGAGCGGCCTTTCTAGACCCCGCTCTAGACCCCGTTTCTTGGGACAACTAATACAAGTGCACTTGAAAAAATACCCCTTCCGCTAAATACATCATTATTTTTGTGAGGTAGGGAATCGCCCACTATCTTATTATTCGTCATTCTGCGGAAAAGCGAAGTACCTGCTTCACATCTGTATGGCATTATGTGCACTTTGTTGACGCTGTGGCTTATGACAATGAAGAATTACGGCTGAGCCCTTTGTATTGGGTTGGACACTTTAAACGACCAACTCATTAAGCCATTTGATTTCTGTGACTCTTGGTTATCTTACTCTTTTACTACGCTATATAACATATTTTAACGTGATTTCTTGCCTGATACGACGCCTCTACAAGGACTTTTTGCGTAGGAGTCTCAAGCACGGCATGACTCTGTAGTAGAATACTTAACTGCCACGCAGAGGCCCCAGGTTTAAGGCCGATCCGATCCGGGGTATTTTTTTTTGTCTCATTTCACGCGGTAGCTGTTACGGATACGGGCGGTGGCGGCGGACAACAGCGCCTAATTCGGCTGTCGTTGTGATCTCATAAAAGCTTTCGCTCTAAAAAAGGAAAGTTCAAAAACATAAAACACTGATTTCTGGTTTATGGAAACTGGCGTTATATAGATAGTCAATACAGTGTAAGCAGAAGATCATTAGGAGAGCCCTTCGTCTTGCAGTGGACATAAAGGTAGGCACATGGCGATGACGAATATATTATGACGGCGATGATGAAGACGATAATGATGCGAGTAATTATTGAGCGCATTTGCTTGTGAATTGCGCCCTCGTTTACTTTCAACAACAGCAATCAAATGTGGTATCAAACCATTTTTTATCATTATTTAACATTTTGTCGCTAATACCTAGCGCATATAAATACAGTACGTGTAATGAAGTATTCATAATAGAATACTTGTCTCCGTAACGGACATGTGCTTCATCTTTTTCACACGGAACGAAGTAAATGCATTCCCAGTTTGTTCTCTAATTGTGTATTGATTACTTTGACTATACCATGCTTAATATAAATAATGGAACCTTCAATTTTATTTGCAGGTTGTCTCGAATGCAAAGACTTCATATGTGACGTATGCTACGGCTCGCTTCCTGTTATATAAATAGAATTTTGCATTGTGTCGGTTCTAAATTTGCATGACAAATCTTCACTGCGTGGCGACTATAACGCGCGGATGTTTTTTCGTACATTTTCAGCATTATTATGAAAGCGGCGTGATGGAATGAGACGGAAAGGCTGAAACCACACGAACACCACCGCGGTATGTCTTCCGAATGCATTTCTCCCGCAGCTGAAGCTTCTCTCAAAACAACCTATATGTCATGTAAACAGCTCGTTCAACCATCTCATTAAGATTAATTAATGTTGTCCTTTATTCTAGCCTCATGTGCTTATTATCGGAAGCAGCTTGTCTATCACAACAGCCAAATAACTCATTAGCCACGCGAAATATAAAGTGCTGTTCATCCTTCAATGTTTGTTTTCTAAACATTTGCCTAGTGTGTTGGTGTGAGCTATAACTGTTCCCGTACCATCTGGGTTATGTCTGGTCTACGCACAGCACCCTGGTACATATTTTGACAGTGCATATCTGTAGCTTTCGCGTAGACGCTTTCAATATATATCCACATTCTGATACGGCCACGTTTCATGTTGCTCACAGGCCTCGTTCGTGTGTTTTATTCCCACCTATATAACACAAAACAATCGTAACTTATTGGCAGGGTTAACACCACGTCCCTTCAACTAAAGTGCGGATACAATATGGCGCGAGCCCTTGTGACCTCCCATCTGTCTAGGATACGGTGCCCTTGTGACCTCCCATCTGCCTAGGATACGGTTTGTGTGTGCGTGTGTGTGCACACACGCAAACACACAAACACGCACGTACGCACAAAAAGTACGCGTGTACAAAGAACGATAAAAAGAAAGAAACACAATTCGCTCCACCACCGTTTGACTAATGTCAAGCGATAGGTGCACGCCAGCAGCCGCAGCCGCTTTCCGACACGCCGATGGTCGTTCCGTTAGGTTTGGCGGTACGCGCAACGTACGCCCCCTGTGGTTATGCTTTCCTCTTTTTTTCGGTTGAAGCAGACCGCGGCTGTGGCAGCAAAAGTGGGGCTTTCCCGAAGCGCTGCCGTTCCGCTTGGCGCGTAATAATGATGGATACTTCCGGGTTGCAGGCTTTGCCTCAATACGCGAGAGTGCGCCAGCCGACGCTCGGTTAACCCGCGCTGTACTATACTCACGGTAGATGATGGTACAGCGGTTGCCTTTTTGGCACGTTGGTGTTGATGCTCACTATTTCTATGTTACGGAGCAACGCACACTGCGCAGAGAAATTGTTGTTGGCATCTACGGCTGGCCTTCCTTGCTCCCCTTCACTACCTGTCGGCCCTTGTTATTTATTCAATGCCTTGCGTACCTTGTCGTGATTTCAAGCACCGCATAGAGAACGTAGAAAGAGCAACCGTTACAACGGGCCGTCAGCCGAAACACGGAATCGTGGCAAAAATGCAACAATGTAAATTATAACAATGGATAGCCTTGATATACGTGGCGCTAGAGTCTCAGACGGATTAGAGAGTGAAATATAAGAGAGGAATGGCAGACTGGAAGACTTCGGCCAGTGTTAGACGAGCCTCATAAACTCCTAGCTCTCTCGATGTTATGCCGGCCACGTCATATGTTAGCTTCTTACAAAAGCACATTCTCTTAATCAACGAATGCTTGTGTGAAAGAGTCTGTTTATAAAGCATATTAGTTTAGTCCATATAGGCGACCTCATAGTATCGTCGGTAGTCGATCATCCTTGGATATTTATAGGACGAGCTACCCTTAATACACACTTTAGCAAACTACGTATAGCATTTTTAACAGTTTTTACACAAACATAACTTTATCGGCACAATGTACTGAGATTTGAATAGTGTGCATACATACGCATTGGTAATATGTCGTTCGCATGGCCTGAAAAACAATGTTCCCGCAATTTATTTTCATACTATACACTAACACACGAAGGATGAGGATCTAGAAAAAACTCATTTTATTGATTATTATTTTTTTTAAGTTTTTAGTGGGACAACAAAACCACCTTTGGTGCCCGTGCTATACAGAAGAATGTATACTTCTTGCTATGTTAAGGTGACCCAAGACCACCCTCGAAATGTGCGTCGGTTATATGCACTACGTGAAGGTACAACTGCATGCGCACTGGTACAGACAGAACACAGAAGGGACGGTTGTCTCAGTCCTTCGCTACGAGGCGCGACCAGCGAGAGTGTACTTAGAAAACGTCAGGGCGAGCAGAGTTCTGTCTCTTCGTGGCCACAGAGACAGATAGCGCTAGACAAAGAACAGAGGAGGCGTGGCGGTGCCCGAGTCTCTGACGGAAAGGACAAAGTGCCCAGTGATCCGGATTTCCGATATATTGCACTCCGAAGGAGAGTATTGCTTCTTATAATTTCTTTCTGTCTTTTTTCGCAGGAGATGAAAGAAAAAAAAGTACTGACGGTCAGCTGTATTTGATGCTGCTTTATCTGCTCTTATTTTTGGTCGTGCCACATATTATCAAATGGTATGACCTTGCCGAGGCCCTGGCAAGAGCTGTAGTATAGATGGAAGCGACAGTTAGGCTGCAGTTGTGACTAGGTTGATTCAGCAACCATAATTCAACACTGGCATCATGCTACAAATGGATTGTAAATTATTCCTTTCATAACCCTTCCGCCACCTTGGCGAGGGGGGGGGTCCACAAAATTTATTTGCAATATTCTGTCTCTATGCTCTTCGAGTTCACTCACAGAAGTAGAGGGAGTACTTGAAGAGCAGGGCAACTGCATTACTCTCGCCAGAGTTCCTTAACTCCGTGGGGGAGTAGTGCAGAGTTAGCCGCCGAACGTACTCTTTCCTTGAAGGAAGAGTAAAAGAGGCTGCGAACGCTCTGCTACTCAGGCGGAGTTCCCAATCTATGCAACTCTCGTGCCGATGCGGCGTGAATGGGGTCTGGCACTCCGTCCTTAGCGGACGAAGTATACAATGTAGCGCCTGCATCTCACCACCGCGACGCCTCAAAACAATGTAACTTGTCTCGTAACCATACGCCTTCGAGCCTAGACGCCACAGATGCAAGTTTATTGCGTCATGTTAGTAGAATAACTTTCAGTGATAACAAAAGTATGGTTTTGTGATTGTGAACGTTTCATTAAACGCCAACAGCGGCACCTTCGAATCAAGGAACAGCGGCAACTTCTAACTCGCGGCCAAAAATTAGTTTATGGCACAAGCTAATTGCCACTAGAGCAACGTAGACACTCGAGACATTCGTAAAAAAAAAAAAAAAAGTGCCTTACAAAAAAAAAAAAAAAAAAAAAGACTCGGCCAGCAGAATTCGACCTCGCTACCTCCCGATTACCAGGCGAGTACTAAAGCTCTAACACTACGCCACGTCTCACCGCGCTGACTACACTGTAAACAAACTGATAAAAACAAAACACGCCGTTTCGCTTCACGGGTCGCATTCTGAACACAGACGCGAGTGTCTTTCCCAACTAAACCTTGCGTCTTCATAATGTGTAAACTGCTGCCAGCCACGCATGACATGCGGCTAAGGCCAACAGCGCAAAACTTTCTTTCAGAATTCATAACATGGAAAACAAAATATACAAAAATTACAAGGATCTGGGGCGGATTATCAGCTGTTACTGCCGAGTACAAGAGCCGTTTCTCGCTCTTTCCGTTGGTTGACGTGCACAGAAGTTTTATGTCGACTGTAGAGTCGTTCGATAAGTACGCGTGTATTTGATTGAATAATCTGTATTTTCTTGTGCAAGCGACGATATGCTAGTGCAGCAGCTGTGTCAGTGTGCAGATTTGCATCGCTATACCGATAGCTGCAATATCTAACCGATCGCTAAAAATCAAATTGAATGCGCAAGACAATATGCCGTCCTGTTACTTCAATAAGGCGTACCAAATGACAAGCCTGTGTTTTCACGTACGAGTCAGCGAAGTGCCGGCGAGTGCGCCCGGCGGCTATCTGCGGCGGCCTGTGTGCACTGGCTGAAAGCGCGTCGCATCGACGCTCATCGCTCCTTGTGCGGACACCGTACGCAAGAAACCATGATTCAGTCAGGTTAACCGATGCCATAGCTCTACTGTACAGTCAATATTACTCCTCAGAATAGCGTATCATTAAGCCCAGAAGCGCCGATGACATGTAGACGGACTCGGCCGGTACTCTAGGCCTACCTTCGCTGGCCCGATCTCGGCGCAGGCGGCCTGTGTGCACTGGCTGAAAGCGCGTCGCATCGACGCTCGTCGCTCCTTGTGCGGACACCGTACGCAAGAAACCATGGTTCAGTCAGGTTAACCGATGCCAAAGCTCTACTTTACAGTCATTATTACTCATCGGAATCGCGTATGATTAAGCCCAGAAGCGCCGATGACACGTAGACGGACTCGGCCGGTACGCTAGGCCTACCTTCGCTGGGAGTCGTACTCG
>JALIZH010011940.1:0-36485 GCA_030522465.1 Rhipicephalus appendiculatus
ATATCTGAATAGCACGAATCCCAGATGTGCAACATCCAACAAATCGGGCGTTTTTGTGGCGTGAAAAAAATAAAGCCAGGCCTGAGCGGAAGGCGCAGCACAGTCCCAGCGAAAGCTGGTGGAGTGGCTTTTCTAGAGCCTTTTAGATGTGAAGCATCTTATGGCGAAGCTTAATCCGGTGGTGGTGGTGGTGGTGGTGGTGGTGGTGGTGGTGTGCCGCGTGCCCACCCTTACTGCGCATGCGCAAACAGTTAAAAAAATAAAAATAAAAAACCTCCTCTCCCCCTCTCTCTCCTCTAGGCATCCCTCCCCGCGGCAACCACACCCACACTGCGCATGCGCCTCCCTTCCTCTCTCCCCTCTTACAGCCCCCCCCTCTCTCCATCCCTGCCCGCGGCGTCTAACTCCCCCCTGCGCATGCGCGTCCCCCCCTCTCTCTCCTCTCCTACGCTCCCCCCCCTCTCTCCTCTACGCATCCCTGCCCACGGCGTTCACACTCCCCACTGCGCATGCGTGTCACCCCCTCTCTCTCCTCTCCTACGCTCCTCCCTCTCTCGCCTCGCGACGCCGACGCAGGCAGCGTCTGCTAGCGAGTTTCTTGGTTGAAAAAACCGACTGCTCGCGCTGCACAACCGTTCACTGGCCATCCCGTATATATAGCAATGGATCTTGACCTCGAAGGTGGCGCCGGTGGGAGATTTCTCCTGTGCGTTGTTGAACAATAAAAATTCGCAGCGTGCGCGTGAACTAAAAGCGGAGTGCGGGTCTCTGTGTCCAGTCGGAGTCTTCTGTCTCTCATTGCCCATTAGCAGCGATTGGCATGTTCTAGTAGGAAAAACTGCTCCATCACTGCCTGCTTTGCGCCTCCCCAGTTTTCTCTCCTGCGCAACGCTGTGATGAGCGCCAGCGTCAACGCCGCCGCCAGTGTAAGCGTTAGCGCCCGCTGCTTCACATCTACACATGGTTCCCTTTAGCGGGAGATGGTGTAATTTTTTAAACACTCTTGGGGCAGCCACTATAAGCACACCTGCATGGTACTCACTATGCCATAAATAATAATTTTTAAGGCGAGAGCCTTTAATGTCTCATGCTCACGTCCGTCCGTCCATCCGCCCGTGCCCTGGCACGGTGCCAGGTGGTCGCTGGAGAGCGCCAACGGACGCTGGTAGCGTCGGACTCCACTGCGCTCGCGCTTTGCTTGCGTAGCGTCGTTGTGCCCAGCGTGTCCAATCTTGCAAGAAGGAGACGCGCGCATCGCGTTCCATTCTGAGCGACCCCGTCTCAATGGGCAGAGGCGTTCGCCGAATACACTTTGGAATTTACAAAGTGTCCTTCAATTTTTTCGTGTATTGGGGAAGCGTCCACTATGCCATTCTTCGTCATTCTTCGGAAAAGCGTGGTACCCGCTACACATTTGTAAGGTATTGTGTGCACTTTGTTGATGCTGTGGCTCACGACGATGAAGAATTCTGACTCAGGCTTCTGTAATGGGTTGGAGCGTTCAACGATCCACTCGTTACGCAGTTCGCACTATGTATGGTTCAACCACTCACCCATCTACCCCCCCCCCCCCCCTTACCTAAAAAAACAATTCTGACGACTCTGCTGGTCTTAGCATTATCTATGATTCAAATGGCAGGCTTACCATCTGTGCCAGACCATCAAAAAGCCAAAAGCTGCCTGGGAGTAGCAATGTGACCTAGTTAGTAATTTCAGGTAACGATTATCAAACGTGTACTTAGAGCTCACTACACGTTCCGCCCGGCGGCAACACAGGCGTAACCGAGGGATACTCATTTTTAGCTATTAGAAACAATGCCTCCGCAGACACTAAGTGACGATGGCCTTAGGCCTTTGCGGAACGCGGTTGACGGGTCAGTCTGAGCCGATCAAACCGTGTTTCAATATGGGAGGAGTGAGAAAGAGAGAATGAAAATAGCAGAAAGGCAGGGCGATCAACCAGGGCTGAGCCCCTGTAGGCTACCCCGCACTGGGGAAGGGGGGCAGGGAAAAGAAAACTAAGAGAGGAGGAGAGAAAAGTCACGGTTGCAACCTACGTAACAGTTCCGCGTTTGATATCACAAACGGCGAATCAGTCCTTTATCCTTGAGAAAACGCTACAACACTTTCATTAGCTGCTGCTTTCACCGACCTTCCTTCAGTGGACACGGGATCAGCATCACGTCAAGTTTTCCTAATCTACTGTTCAACATGCAGGTATTACCATTACTCCTGCTGTCGTGGTCGGCGGTTGCCTTTGCCAGCCCGATAACCGTCCCTGCTGCGCCGATGGTGCCGATAGTGCTTTCGTCCGTGATCGACTCCGGGCATGTGCACTTGCCGGCCAAGCTTTCTTCGGCTGTGGAATACGGACTACCAACCGCATCGACCCTGACATCACGCCCAGAGAAGAACTTAAGCTGCTGCTTTCACCGACCTTACTTCAGTGGACACGGGATCAGCATCACGTCAAGTTTTCCTAATCTACTGTTCAACATGCAGGTGTGTAAACCATTACCGCTATTTGCTAGGAAATCAGATGGCGCCTTTCTGCTAGTGTTCCCGTGTCCACAAACGTTATGTGAAATTGTATTAGACTGTTTTTCAGTGATATTGCTTTTGTTACGCTCTGGTGACATCGAAACAAATCCGGGACCAACTACGCGCTCAGAAAATCTATTAGATATCGAATCTCTGCCTGAAAACCCAACCGAGCAAATGTCTGTTCTTTTTAAATTGATCAAGGATATTCATACACGATCATTACAAAGTGCAAAGGTTCAGAATGACTTAGCAGCTGATATGAAGTCAATTAAATGCGGCCAGAAGAACATAGAGGCAAAGATTGTCGCCGTACAAAAGCACCTCGACGACCTCGAGCAAAAATCTGAAGTCCTCGAGAAAGTTAATGAAGAGCTATCTGAAGTGCATACTTCGGTCAGCAACCTTGAAGCACGCAATGTTTCACTTCAATCACGACTCGGTGATTTGGAAGATCGCTCACGGCGAAACAATCTTATCTTCTATGGTTTTCCCGATTCCAAAGAAACATGGCAGGAGACAGAAGCCAAACTAACCTCTCAAATAAAATCAGTTTTAAGTACTTTCACAGGCAGCACTATTGAGAGGGCACACAGGCTGGGTTCCTTTTCTCCTGCCAAGTGCCGCCCGATAATCGTCAAGCTTACTGACTTCAAATCCAAAGAGCAACTGTTTTCGCTCCGAGGCCAATTAAAGCAAAAAAACATCGGTGTATCGGAAGATTTTTCAGCAACCACCCGCCTTCGCCCGCAAAAAGCTAACTGAATTTCGTAACAACCAGCCTAATCCTGCATCCTTTAAACTTCGCCACAATAAAATGCTAGGTAACGGCAAGTGTTACATCTACAATACTAACCTTGGCATCGTCGAAGAATCGCAATCACAAGCTTCTTATGCAGGCCACGCTCGACATCAACCTACAAACAGTTCACAATAGGGAAACGAGAGGGGCGGTGGTCTATTACCTGCTTCGCCAGCTCAGCTATCCTTCCTTTATTCCAACACAAGAAGCATTGCTAACAAGTCTGACTCCTTATCATCCGCGATAGATTCGTGTGGCGCTCATGTAATTGCACTTACTGAAAGGTGGCTTTCTTCAAATACGCATGACAATGAATTGTTCGATAATGCGCAGAACTTTACTATCTATCGCTGTGATCGCACAGTGCGCCGAGGGGGAGGCGTGCTCTTAGATATATCAAAATGCCTTCCATCGTCATGCATACCGATTAATCACGATATCGAAATAGTATGGGTTCTGTTAACAATTCGTCACTTAAAAATTATTCTAGGGGTATGCTATTGTTCGCCTTCATCTCCGCAAACTTTCACAAGTGAACTCCATGATTCAATAAACATGGTTGCTTCGCGCTTTCCTTTCACGCCTCTGTTTTTACTAGGTGATTTTAACCTGCCCAACTTAAATTGGAACACTGATCCACCAAGCTTATCACCTTTTTCAGCACAGGCCAAGGATTTTGTAGATATGTGTTCTGTTTTTGGCCTGTGTCAACTGGTGACCCAACCTACAAGAATAACCAGTACCACTTCAAGTACCCTTGACCTAATATTGACTAACTCGCCCGATTTAGCCTCCGAAATCACTTATATGCCTGGTATCAGTGATCATTCTCTGCTTGCTTTTCACCTTAAAATGCCACCCCCAAAACGAACCAATGTGAAAAAAACCATAGTCGATTTCAATAAAGCAAATTTCGATGCCATTAATGACGAACTATCGAACTTCGTTGTTTCCTTTTTTATCCAGTTCAATGATCGCTCTGTCCAATCGAACTGGGATATTTTTGCTGCAAAAGTAGATGAACTTACTAAAAAAATACATTCCTAACCGAATCATCATTTCTAATCACCAGGCACCATGGTACAACACCTACATCAAACGCCTATCCAACCGTAAAAAACGACTTTACAGATCAGCAAAACTAGCACCTTCTGAAGACCGTTGGGCGATTTACAAAACTGCACATAACGCTTACCTTACCGCCTTAAAATCGTCTAAGTTACATTTTCTTTCTCGAACTCTCCCAGATTTACTTGCAAATAATGTACGTAAATTTTGGCGCTTAATTAACCCTTTACCAGATAACAGCATAGTTCTAGTAGATGATTTTGACAATCCAGTTCCTCCTGACATGTGCGCCGATTTTCTTAATGACACTTTCAAAAACAACTTTTCTCGAGTTGATAACGTCATCCTACCCCATGTGCAGAACTTCAATTATATTGCCATGCCACCAATTTCCATTGATCATTCTGGTATCGCTAAGCTCATAAATGACTTGCCCATTCACTCATCCCCTGGCCATGACAATATTGGTATCAAATTTCTGAAAAGCACCGTTACTTACAGTTCAGTGATACTAACAAAAATTTTTCAACAGTCCTTAGATACATCAACCATTCCTGCACAATGGAAAATCGGGAGGGTGGTTCCAATCTTTAAGTCGGGTAATAAACACTCTCCAAAAAATTATCGTCCCATCTCGTTAACAAGCACTTCCTGTAAGTTATTAGAACATGTCATTTTCACGAACCTCATTAACTTCCTTGAATCGAATTCTTTTTTCACACCAGCACAACATGGTTTTCGCAAACATTTTTCATGCGAAACACAGCTCATATATTTCACTCACAAACTGCATCAGATTTTAGACCGTTCATCATGAGCTGATTGTATTTTTTTAGACTTCAGTAAGGCTTTCGATAAAGTCTGTCACCACCTACTACTCTTCAAACTGAGCCTACTAAATATTGACAATAGTTTACTAAAGTGGATTGAGTGTTTTTTGTATAACCGTGTTCAATACGTTACTGCTAACAATCACAATTCGTCATTTTCTGCGGTCCACTCAGGTGTACCGCAAGGGTCAGTTCTTGGTCCACTTTTGTTTCTAATTTATATTAATGACCTCACGTCTTCACTCTCTTCTAACATTCATCTTTTTGCAGATGACTGCGTCATTTTTCGTGAAATAACCAGTAATAATGACAGTTTACGCCTCCAATCTGACCTTAACACCATAACAGCTTGGTGCAGCACATGGCGAATGGACTTAAACATTGCTAAATGTAAGGTAATGCGCGTAACCAGATCTGCTAACACCCCACTAAAATACTACTTAAGCAACGTCCCGCTTGATCCAGTCTCCTCGTATAAGTACCTGGGCATTCTGATCACATCTAACTTATCTTGGGCACCCCACATCGCATACATTACTAATAATGCTAATCGCATGTTAGGCTACATACGTCGTAACTTTTCAAAAGCACCATCTGCACTAAAACTACTGTTTTATAAAACATTAATGCGTTCAAAACTTGAATATGCATCATCAGTGTGGGATCCTTACCACGATAACTTGACTACTTCACTTGAACTCGTACAGAATAACTCCGCCCGTTTCATACTTTCTAACTACAATCGCATCGCCAGTATTAGTTCCATGAAATCCAGCCTAGGCCTTCCCTCTCTCGCATCCCGTCGGAAAATATCTCGTTTAAGCACAGTTCACAAATTATTCCATCATCCCACCCTACATAACCAACTAATCCTCAATCCTCAGTACATATCTCATCGCATCGACCATCGTCATAAGGTTGGCATCGGATCCTGCAACTCCCAGTGTTTTTATCGATCATTCATACCTCGCACATCAGTAGATTGGAACCACCTTCCCGAAGACATCGTCACTATCACTAATAACAATATTTTCCGTCAAACATTACTCAGTATTGTATAAGGTAAACGTTACTCAAAATTGTATTATGTTTTTAGTGTATTATGTTCACCGTCGTTGCACAGCTACTATTGTATAATCAGGAGTTTTTCTTTATTTTTTGTTGCATTGTTTATTCTCATGCTGTATTTTTTTTTTACTTTTTTCTTTCTTTTCCTTCTTTTTTTCTTTTTGTAAACTTTGTTTCCACTCCCCTCTATAATGCCATAGGCCCTGAGGGTAAATAAAATGAATGAATGAATGAATGAATTAGAATGTATGAATAACAAAAAATAATAACAAAGGAACTCGTGTACCTTGCCTTAGATGCAGGTTAAGTGTGCCCCTGTTATAAGCATTAGTATACCTCTACCGGCGTGGTGGCATAGCGGTTATGCTACTCGGCCGCTGACCCAGACATCCCGGTTCGATCCCGGCCGCGGCGGTCGCATTTTGAAGGAGGCGAAGTGCTAGAGGCCCGTATAATGTGCGACGTCAGTGCACGTTACAGAAACACATGTGTCGGAATTATCCTGAGACCTCCACTGCGGCCGGCCCCACAGTCATATCGATGTTTTGGCGCGTAAAAGTCCAGAAAATATTATTATTACCATTATTACCTTTCACAGCAACCTGTGCAGTTTCAAGACGCTCAGAGCCAAATGTTTATTTGAGTCATCACGTCGCGCATTTGTTCGTCTGAACTAGAGTTATTCCTTACGTCACTGCCACCGTGCCCCAAAATCAAATGTATTATAAACTCCGGCGATACATTTGCACAATCTCCGGCCTATGCATACAGAATAAAGCGCCGAGACCTTCGCTGTTTCCATAAATGCGCAATTCAATTATAACTGTGGCTTACCTTGACTGCAGGAAGAAGGAAGATAATCTCAGTCAAGTGGATGTAAACGTTAGAAAAAGAAATGTTTCTTTCCTGGATCAGCAAACTTATCTGTATTATAAATTCAGCTCGCTAATGAGGGCTGCAAGGTTCAAGTAGATTGGCTTATAAGGCTAAAGTTGGAAGGAAGTCTCGTGAAATACCACCATTACCCGTAACACTCTTAGTTACGTAAAGTCGATGCTGTACAGCACAGTTTTAGAGGGGCCGCGTACTTTAGTTATCGCCCGGATTCCGTCGCACAAGATATTGGCTTTTCTGTTAGCACCGTAATCTAGTTAGGCCCCGAGGGTAACTAGACAAACTTTCAGTTTAGCGAATCTTTCTTATAAAAAGAAAAGTGGCGAATATTTGTTCTACGGCTTGACATTCTCTGTTTTTTTTTTCTTGGAGTCTCTCTTTCATCCCGGAGTAGAGCATAAGGAGTTTGTCCATATGCCCTTTCCTACCTTTATTATGCGCACATGATGCATGTTTCGCCTCCTTTTCTGTGGCGCCTGAGCTATTTCGCAGCATATTTTTAAACTCAAAGAAGCCCGTCATGCCTCCCCAAACGTGAAAACAGACCATCGGCGTCAACAAGAACGATGGAAAAGTCACGTGATCAGAAGTGACATCATGATAACATCCTCAGTGACGTCATGTTAACGTCCCAGATCGCAAAAATCTGGAGCTAGGTCATCGTGGCGTCACTATGACGTCATGTTACGACATGGCAGCGTCGATTGGTAAAAAGTAGAGCAATTCCGCAGGCAGTCTAACGTGAAGTGCAGGACAAGAGAGATAGATGAAGAGGAAGGCCGGGATGTTAACCAGACACTAGCATCCGGTTTGCTACCCAGCACAGGGGAGGGGAAATAGGGGCAAGAAAGAAGGTGTAGAGAGAGAGAGAGAGAGAAGAAAAAAAATGAAAGGAAAGAAAATGCACGCACACGCAGGATAAAAAACGACGCGCACAGGAAGGGCGTTCTGGCTAAAGTGCAGGAAGCTTCAAAGGAAGTGAAGGGGAAGGACAAACGCAATCTATTGGAAAGAAAGGGAGAAGACGACCTTCAAGTCCTCTCAGGTAAATGCTTAGTGGAGTGTGCGGCTTTTTGTAGCGTGAGCTACACTGACCAAGGTTGAGCAATTTCGTATGGCTTACGGTGAGCAGTGCCGCGAATGCGCGAAGTAGCAGTGAATGCGTGCGCCTCGCCGGTCTGCGCATTCCAGTTGAGTGACTTCATAGCCACGGCGGACGCATTCTTGTCGTACCCCGTGGCTCGTGCACCTCGAGCCGCACTGCTCTCTTCTTCTTTGGTCGCGTCTGCCTCGGCGCTACTTACATATAGCGGGTCCTTTGCCAGTATGGTGTATCCATGGAGAAAGAGAGCGAGGTAGGTAGGTAAAAACTTTATTTGATCCGTGAACGAATCATGTGAGGGGGGGGGGGGGGTGCGGGGGGGAAGTGGAAGCAGGAAGACGATGGGCCCTCGGGCCGCTCTAAATGGCCGGACACTTTTGTGCTTCGGCGACCCCTCTGGCCCAGCCGAAATTGCTGCTCAGCGGCGCGGAAGAGCGGAGAAGTTTAACTCATCGGATCCCGAACTAGTTGCCTGGCAATGAGCGGTTGAGTGTAGGAAGAACGAACAGAAGAAGGCTAAACGTGCTGCGTAGACACCGGAGCAAAGGGAGGAACGTCTAGCAAAGCGGCGTCGCCAGGAGGCTGAACGGCGTGCCCGACCATCTCAGCAGCAGCAACAACAAGACGCCGTCGATGACGTTAAGGTTCGCCGATTCACTGACCATACGGTGAAACTTGCCGAAAGCGCAAGTACGACTCGGGCCTTCGAGACGGACATCGTAAAGAATTCGTTTGTATATGTGTGCGACGTGCGTGAAAGACTGTGGCATATGAAAGACTTGACGCCGGTAAGTAGTGTCATGCGTAAAACGCTGAGGTTAGCGGCGCCTCCTTAGCTCACACTACGTACATCCTGGCATAGCCGAGCTAAGGCACTGCGAAATTTTTTTGCCCGCTCGTGATCTTTCTTTTCTTACTTCTACAGCTTGAAGGGGGGTTCAAGCCGCCTGCTCCGAGAATCAACGAAGCCGCCGGTTCATTGAACAAGAGAAAACATTTATTAAAATAACTGAACGTTAAAGTTACACGGAATACCACCAACTCGTGGGTACACGACAATCACGCGCTAGCCCCCTCCTCGACGGGGCACATACAACAACCACGCGCACTGTGCTGACCGCACTTGCTGCGCGTCCTTCGCCGACTCCCCTGGCTGCGCTTCAGCGGCTTCTTTTGAGCCAAGCAAGTGGACCACGCGCATCACCAGTGCGCAGCACGTGTCACCTTGATAGCTGACTGGCGATGGGCGTCGCTCCCACAAGCTTTAATAATTTCGTTTAGCGAACTGAGCCGATGAATTCAAGGTAACACAGTCAATATAGTCCCAAAACGTATAAACCGCTTAGGCATAACGAACCTTAGATTTCAGCAAAGTTTTGCCATTCCTCGGGTAAACAGGATCAGCAATGCCAACATTAATGCTTCCGTTTTTTAATCATTTCAGAACGTTTATTCTATTTGAGATGACCAGTCACCTTTCAGCGCGAACATACAGGGATGGTGTAATGCGCTTACTCAAGCTTTCTTCTTCAGACGTAGCCTTTATGATGAATGAATGGTCATGAATGACGATTAATGACGAAGAATGATGAATGAATGATGAATGAACTTGAAGCATCTCCGCTCTATCAGTTGATTTAAAAATGCTGAAAATTCTATGCACTTGTGGCTGCCTTCTGTTAAAAACAACGCGTGTAGCTAAACGGAATAATGGCGCTGAACCCAATTGCTGATAATATTTAAAACTTTTTATACCTGCCATGTGGTTGTGATTTCTCGTTGCTCTAAGAAACTTGCATATTAGATCGGAAATGGGACATTTGTCCCTAACGATGTTTGCACTGCTTGCGATAAAATAGCTGTTTTATTGTGTTATCAGTTACTTGCATACATAAGGCGCATTTTTTCCTCCATCTCCGTCGCTGTGATGTTTCATACAAGTCGAAATCGGAAACATCACCCTGCGCGTCGTATGTTGTATGTGCAAGTGAAAGCGTGCGCGGTCTGTGGACGATCGCTGGTCAGGCACACAAGAAACCCGCCGGCCGAATTTCGTCGTGAGATGGGAGTATCAAGGTAGGAATTGAAGAGGGAGCTGCGCGCCTCTCTCAGGAAATGTGCACTTTGTCCGGCCGAGGCGGTCGTGCTGCGTGCCCTTATCTTTAGATGCTATCAGCAGACGGCCTATGCCTTTGTACGTGTTATGTTCTTATCGCGAAGTTTGCGTTTAATCCATTGGTAGCACGAAGGTCTCTTCACTCGCGGCAGTGGCAACGTTTCCTAATAACCCTGTCACACGAAAAGGTTTAATGTCATTTGTGTCTAATAAAATTTGGCACATCCACTGACATCAGGTGCCGTGCCCTGCTGTACGGCACGGTATAATGTCATTTTCAGATTATGTCAATCCGGTTGCAGCGAAGACAGTAATGAATAAAAATGTCACAGAGTGTGTAAAAATATTTTGATGTATATAAAGTCTGAAGAAAACTGCTTGCAGCAGATGTTTGCCAGACTCGCGTTGAAGCCATAGGTGGTACGCAGGCTGCACTTCGGACCGACGGCTACTACTGAACACATGCCTTAACATGACCAGCAGAGCTCTGAATGGTGTCGCTGGGAAGGAGGATACTGAAACTTTAGAGGACGAATAAGTTGAATTACTTGACAAAAATAAAACAATACACTTCAATATAAAAACATTATAATTGTTACAACGAATTAAATGTTTCTTATTGTTTGTTTGTACGTCGGCCCATTTCGTCGAGAGCACTCATTCGCGGCCGAAACGCATTAGAACGAATTCAACAAACTCATTAGTTTGCATGTCATTTGCGCTTAACGACTTTAGATGTCCCGTGTGCCAGGAAAGTGAGGACATTGAATGCGAGTGTCATTAGGTACAAATAATAATGGCTCCACAAGATCAGACTCTCGGCGACGCCATTGTGCCCGGCTTGCAAAACCTGCGGTGATATAGAAAATTATTTGCTTAAGTGTCATGAACTTAAGAAAGAGCGTCAATATTTATTTGAAGAACTACAACGTTGAGGCTCACCACACGACAGTGTAAACGATATTGTGTTTCCGCGTGGTCACTGTACATTCAGGAAGGAGGTGTCGCGACTGCTCTTGAAGTTTTTGACCGTTACAGGCCTCGCATGTGACTGGTGATGAGTGACATTTATGTTGGCGTGTGGTGTGGGGAATATGGGGGGCCCGGTAAAAAAACTGTTTGCGGAATAGCTCATAGTCCACCGGTTAAGCAGGGCTGCGTTGCGCTGCGCGCGAATTTTTATAGAGCATGCCCGCGCATCGCTTTTAGAAGGACATGGTTCCTTATGATCAGAAAAGAGGAAACCGGGCGGGGCAATTGCCTGCAAATCTCGCAAGGCTAGATCCGCCGGCAACCTACAACATCCTAATCCTAATCCTAATTCTCATTAAAGTTTCTCGTGTGAGGCAAGCTATAAAGGTGTGCCCTGCTAGCCTTACTTCGTGTAACATTGCAGTTTGCTGCTATCGAATTCCTTGCTTTGCCCTTGCGTCGAAGCCGCGATATTTTAACGGGCAGTTACAATGAAGAATTTCCAAATATTCCCATTTTAATATGGCAGAAATATACGCAAGTGCACGTGGGAGGAGAAAAGGAGCACTGTAATAATCCCGAAAGCGTATAAATGAGGACTACTGGAATTACTTTGGCGAAGAAAGAAACAGGCACTCGAGTGTTTTTGAAGTTAGCTTTTCTCTTGATTATTCATTATGTAGGTGTATTGAAAAGTGCGCGATCTCGAAAGAAAAAATTAAAGCCCCGACCACAGCCCCACATCAAAGTTCCGGACTGGCCGATAATTTCGTGGTTTTACGCGTAAAATAAGCAATAAAATGCAAGGCTACGCGAACCAAATAAAGAACGAGGTGTATAAATCATACACTCGTTAAAGTGGAGCTGATAACGAACACACATAACCGCGTCTATTGGCAAGCTTTTCTGCCTTGCATACGCTAATTTATTGTTTTATTTTTTGTACATGGTTTCCCGTTGGTGACGTCCATAGCATCCGCTATAGAAAAGAGAATTCTGACGGAAGCACTCACTCACACAAACACGCTCCCACAAGGGCGATATGAAATGCGGGTTTCCCGTATTCCACTTATTTAGGCTTAGGAAAATGTCTTATAATGAAGGCACTCGAGAATAATCGATGAGCCTATATTTGTGAGTTAACCAGCTAAATTGGACAGCTTCACGAGGTACTCCAAGGTTTTAAGTCATTGAAATCACATGAATTGGGGTACGGTACAGGGGTCGTCGTTTTTCTTTTCCCAGCATTCTGCGTTTTTGTTCACTTCTCGCTGATTGTACGCTTCTTCATTCACGCCTATGCGCAGGCTAATTAGCGAGACACTAAGCACCCATTATGTACGACTGCCGAAGACGAGCTCTAGTGAGGCTACCAAGCAAAAATGCAGATCGAAGGAAGTGTTAGCGCTAAGGTAAAACGATAGTTGCAGTGATTAGGTCTCATTTGCAAAAATTCGTAATTATGATAAAGTATTTCAGGGCGTTACCTTACAACGCAGTTTCTCGTGATACAGTACATTTTGCAACAACCTCGATCGTACGTACGATGCTTTATTATTAAGCGTATGTATCACATGAGTCGAGTTTCTTAGCTATATCGCACTGTAGGCATAAAATACCTAATTGCAGATTCCAAATTTTTCTAATTGCAGATGCCCAAGTTATACATTAAGCTTTGCACGACACATGCGCGTGCAATAAAAGTCACCGGTGATTACGATACTTTCTGCTGAGAAATGTGAGCGCTCCTGTACGCGTGCTTTCCTTTATCGATATATTGAGGAAATCATTTGAGAGTGGCATGTATGTACGTACGGTTGCAGACAACTCTATTTTTAGTTTTTGTTAAATTCTGAAGAGTAATTTTTTTTTTGCTTTTATCGTTTGCTCATTTTATGTCTGGTTTACTTTTTTATTTTTTGTCGTTTATTTTCGTATAGTGTTATCGTGTGTTTCGGCCTCGGAAAAAGATGGACATCTTCGCGTGGCTCGAGACGGACGAGCCAGGAGATTTTTTTCGGCGGGGGGCCAACAAGGGACGATGCACGACCTACGAACGGATGCGTAAGAGCTGCACCCTGAAATTGCACTGATATCTAGGGCTCTGAGGATTTGCAGTACATCATAATTGATTTACAAGGTGGTTAACATGGGTCGCATATATGAAAAAAAGAAATTCGTTCAGAGAATGCACTGTGTCTCCTCAATATTGTGACAAGCTACACTAGCTGAAATAAGCCATAAAATGTCTGCATCTTTATATTGTGGCAACTGCATAAGGACGGGATGGACTGCAAGTAAATGGAGAGGCAGAGGAAGATGACGTTGGGATAACGGCGCTGTTCGGGCGTCAAGCATAGGGCACAGCTTGAAGTGAACAGTTGATCGCTTCGTACGTCTCGTTACAATATTATGCTCAGGACTTTAGAACACGTTACTCCAACATGTAATCGGAGCCTGCGAAATATTTACTCCGAAATGTTTACTGTGTTATGAGTGTTATTCAATTTCTAAAGAGTTGAATACACACAATCCTATAGATAGTAAAATATACATAATCCTAGATAGTACAACACACGCAAACTATTACAATTGCTGCAGGATTAGGTTTTACTTACCTATTCTAAATAGATTCTAATAATATCTTCGTCGTGCCATGGCTCTTTCGGGTTTCTAAAACCGCGGTATTCGTCGAAAATAAATAAATATATCAGTAAATAAATAAACAAGAACACACTTCCGACGCAAGGGCGAAGCAATGAATGCAACAGCAACGAATATGATCCTGCGCGCGCCTATGGTCCCGCAGAGCTAGTCGGCAACTAGCTGGTCGTGGCTTGGCTACGCTTTTTTCCTTCTCACGTCTCTCTTTCCCACTCCTTGCGATCCTGTACTATGCATGGTTATGCTTGCTCTCTGTTCAACAGCGAGGCTGTTCTTAGTCGAGGCTTTCATGTCCGGGGACCGTCGTCGATCGTAGCTCGTAGTGGGATTTAACCACAGAAAAGTGGGTAAATACCACTACGGATACGTGCCACTCCTTCCACTCCTCCAACTATACTCACAACTCCCACAATTCACCGCTACGCCCACCACTGCTCCCTCCACACTTCCAACTTCATTCACCCACTTTACGCCACTTCATTCCAACTTCATTCAACCGACTTCATTCCGCTTCATTCAACCCCGCTGCACGCCACCAGCTTTTTTCTATGTTTCTTGTGTCTGTTTCTTTTGTCTCGATGTAGTCGTTCTCTCGCTTTCTCAGCTTTTTTCTCTTTTCTTTTATCTATTTCTCTCTTTCTCCCTCACTTTCTCTGTACTCGTTCTTCCCTCCTTATTTTTCTCCTCCTGACCCTCACTTCCCTTACCCACTGCCCTAGCTATGCTGTACTATACAAGGCTATGCTGTACTATACAAGGCTACGCTCGGCGAGCATATTTGGTTAGCCGAGTGTTACGACGCTTACCTTCAGTACGTGGCACGCAGCTTCTAATCTCGCCTCACTACGAAACTTTTTCCGCCAAGAATTTCTCTCGTTCTCTTTTTTTTTCTATGTTCTTCTTTCTCTCTAACGCGCTCTTTCTCTTTTACTTCCTGTCTCCCCGTTCTAGTTCTCTCACCCATTAGAGTTATTGCATCCCCCACCGGACAAATCGGCACCCGTGTTCTGGGAGTGAAGCCGAAGAGGGAGAAGAGGACGAACATGAAGAAGAGGAGGAACAGAGTGCATGCCGGTTCATGATGATGATAATTTCCTATGTACGACATACGAAAACATCCAGCATTACAGCTGTGCTGTAATAAGTCCATGATGATAGCAGCCCGGCTGGCGGCCCTCTTCTGTATGGCCGGATCCATGGAACATTGCGAGGTCTGCCAATCATCCCAAGTTTCGCCTGCTCCCTTCCCAAGCAACCACAGAAAATCTCGGAAATCCGATATATATCCGTTTCGGCTGTAATGGATATCCACTGGAGATCCGTAAATCTCCGCTGGAGTTCTATCGGATGTACGACAGATATTCAAAAAACATTTTCGCACATCCAGTGGAGATCCAAAACGGGATCCTGTCGTGGACATATTTTGGACCTTATTCGTATGTTGTGCCCAAATGTACAGCCTCGTCCACGTCTATGTGGCGACACCTTGTGTGGCAGTTCCGGGCTCTGACGTGGTCAGCATGACTATTAGGCAGTGCATGCCCGTGACACACCACGTCATAGCCCGAAACTGCCACAAGGTGTCGTCCTGCAGAGCAAAAACTGGCTGCTTGCACACTCTACACAGACGTGGACGTGGCTGTACAATACCTCAGTGTGGTGGAACGCATGATGGTGTGGGCACAGGACCACACACGATGGATTGAATGCAGCTGACACCTGGGAGCTCTCACTCAAATTATATGTATTTGTACGCTAATAAAAATACAAAACTCTGTACATAAGGTCAAACTCAAGAAAGTAGTTGGTTACATGCCAAAGTTACATGAAATGTCTCTACAAACGCAACTATTGTTTCTCGCCATTCTTAGTCGTTTCGAGAAGCTCGTTCTCGTGCCGAATCCATAGCGTCGATGCGTTGCTTGGCTCATGGAGGATGTCAACATGAACCCAGTTATTGCGTAGCATGGCTTGGAGCCATAGCAGTGGCAATAAGCACCGCCATAGCTTCAAAAGTCGTAGAGTAGCTCCAGCTACTATGCTTGCCATTGGCAGAAAGCTCGAAACAGGAACAGCCACATGAAACAGCCGATGGAGCAGCAGCCACCTCACCCAATGCTCGGTCCCCAGGTATGATACGACTGCCTTGCCTGCTCCCTGGACCGGTTGCCCAGCAACAGCACATGTCTCTAGTGCTCATCAATGCTGTGTCGACGTTATCTGGCTCCCTGAAGTGAACGACCTGCGAGAAGCGACTGGCCTCAAACACTGAGCAACACCAAATACTGGCACCCGCTTCTCAGAACCAAAGCCTGTGTTATTCCTCTTTGTCATCTCATGGGGATGGTCTGTTAAAATGTACAGTCATTTGGTAGTACGGAGAAGATCAGTCTACAGGCTGTTCAAAATGTTTCTGCCCTCCTGAAACCAATTTTGTATGGCTATTCCTGGAGCACATAAGACAAGTCCAGAGGCATTTCCAGTTGTGTTAGTTTCCTTGAAGTTGACCCACTCGTGTTTATGAGGAACCTGGAAGAGAAAAATATTGTGAGCGCATGCCTTGCTGTTGAAAAAGTAAACTATATGCATAAAGTCATGTTGCACAGTGCAAATTGAACGAGCATAGAGGAGGGGACACAACACCGCCGCTGTGTTTTGTCTTCTCTTCTGTACTTGCTCATTTTGCACCATGCAAACTTGTCGATACTGCATCACCAACTCATCTAATTTACCATTCTATTATGCATGTCCAAATTTTTTTTTGTGATGTAACAAACTTTCTAACATAAGTTCACCTATGTACTGAATTCATTTTTTCTCTAAACAACAATGGATAGCAGTGTACAAAAAAAAAGTATTTTAGCAAAGTGGTTTGTTAGACCAGTACATGCATAAATGCTATGATTGCTGCACAAGGGCTAAGGAAAGAAAGTAAGAGGACAGAAAGAGTACCTAACTCACATTGCATCACAAACATCACAAATATGGATATCACAAATATGCAACAATGCAGTAAACCCATTCGTCAGATAAAAACATAATTCAATTTTACCATCTTGAAAAATATTTGAAGGTATCACAGTATAGTTGCCACTTATATGAGGCTGTGTGGCTTAATGCAACTTGCTCACTGCAGGAGTGAGTAGGTGATCTCCGTTCTGCAGAGCCCTAAAAAATGAAAAATATCTTCTCTCGATGACTTCACCCCAGTCATCACTCATTTGTCTATTGTAGAATGCATCTCTACATGCTCTCAGTGCACTTGTTTTGGTGCTAGAAAGATCAGAAGATAACATTTGTAGCACAAAACGCAAACTGAACAAGTTATTGAGAGGAAACCCTATAGTAAAGTGCAACTTGAATTTAGATAACTAGTGATTTTCCATGAATGCCCATGACATGGCACATGACCATTTTTACAGCATGCTTGCATCAAAAATAGAACTTCAGCAGCATCCCGGCCACGGCAATCGCATTTTGATAACGGCAACATGCTCGAGGCCAGTGTAAGATTTAGGTACACGTTACAGAACACAAGATGACAATGTGTTTTGGTGTGTTACAAGCACAGCATGCGCGCCAGTCAAAAGACATGCTTTGTCGAAAGTCTGGAACTTCAGCAGGAAAGTTGAAGCAGCCTGTGAAATTTTCTATTTGACAGCCCAGGCACTCAGTGCTGCTGCAAAATCACTATACTCAGAAATAGGCTGCGTATCGAGGCAATGTGAAATGCTTCAAGATTGAATCGGTGTTTTGAACAAGTCAGCTAGGCGTGCTAGACTGTCCTTGTGTAAAGCCCGAGGTCTCGATTAGCATCACTTCTCGGGCCCAATTTGCAATGGTGTAATTGTATCTAGAATTTCACAGGCCGCGGCCACAGCTATTCTTTTATCACAGCTAGTGGGCTTTACATTCACCACAGAGACAACAGACGTCAGAATTAGATTAACTGTCCTATCCCTGCGAAGTGTAGGATTTGAACAATGTTATATGCACAACGGAGTGCGCCAACAGCAATTGAAAAAGTTGCATAAGTATCGTGATATCGCCAGTGTCTGTGGTTAGTTCATGTCACTGGGGAAAGGTGGGGGCAGTAACCAACGCATCAACAGAACCAAAAGAGCAACGAAACGGCACGACATAAGTTAGTGACGACATGGTCTTTGTCTTTTTAGCGGTCCCGGTGCAACAGCGAGCTAGCCCTCTCGATAAATCCCACAAAACGGCTGAAAAGCATGTTTAAACTACTTACCTATACAATGTCTCCAGTCGCTGGTCCATTTCGGTGAAAATTGTGGACAAAACAATGTTTCTGGCGCTATTCTGCCACTTTCCACACTTCTTTCGCACCTACATTGCGCGAGAAAGAATTTCAACCGATCTCAACCAAACCGCCATAAATGCTTTTTGGATTTGGCCATGGATTGATTTGGCTTAGTCAGAAGACGAGAAAAGGCGTTCGTGTAGTGGTGGCGCGGTGTTCAAAAAGTTCAACGGCGTGGCCTGCGTGGCGTTTGGTGTAAACAACTTTTTTCAGCAACAGCGAGCAAGCGAAACGATAAAAAAAGGAAAAATCGTTTTCCAGTTCAGCAAGATATACTCAATATTATTTTATTGTGGGGCCTAAACTATGTCGTTAGTTCTTTAGACTCCCGAATAATTTTTGTAGATAGAAGAAGACATTGCGTTCACGGACGGAGTCTATGTGTTGAGGTGTTTAATAGCATCACTGAAAAAAACTTTATAAATATCCTTTGAAAATCCATCAGTGGATATCGATCGTACATCCGTAAAAGCTCCAGAAACGGATGTCCACAATGGGATACCTAGCGTACGTCTGACGGCCATCCCATCTTGGTAATGGATATTAGGCGCTTCCGCGGATCTTGGGCGGATATCCGTGGTTGCTTGGGTTAGTGCGACGGAGATGGCCGGCTCGTTTCATCTCTCCTTCAGCCGCGTTCGCCTCCAGCGCTCGCGCATCTGTAATAGCAAAGAAAACATACGATGTGAGGGGTGATATTATTGATTTGTACTTTATACGGAACATGAAGGCAATGGTGACGGCAAGAACACGCCGAGAGTGTCCATATAATAGCTATCGCAATATAATCATTAACGCTGATGTTCTCTTTCACTTTTGGTACTGTCAGGCTTTCTGGCAATTTGTAGAATACGAACTATAGCGGCAATGCATACATGTACATCATATATTCGAAAAATTTTGTTTATGAAAACAACTGAGCAACTGAATGTGTTGGCTAACATAACACGTACTATATCACTTAAAACGGAGGAGTCCGACGTTACTTGCTCGCGCGTTTGAGCACATACTTAGCAAAATCAATCTGTCAACCGATTACAAACCTATTTGGCAGTAACCAGATCTGTGATGATGATGCGACAATAATAATAAATAATAATAATAATAATAATAATAATAATAATAATAATAATAATAATAATAATAATAATAATAATAATAATAATGTGACAGTGATCACGAGAAAGGTAATATTACTATTGCAGAGGAAACGTCTAATTTAAAGAGCTTGGACTTTCCAAGGAGTAGAGAATCATTTCGAAATGACGAATGGCTTAGATAAAGCAGCACGAAGTCACATCTGGAAACGGAGAAGTGCAACGCTATCCCTCAGGCGATGACAAGCAGTGTGGGCCAGCATCATATTGCACATCAGAAATATATTATGGATCGCTCGCTATGAAAGCTCGCGGTATTTGTCAAGACATAAGAGCTCCGGCGAGGAAGTACCAGGTGACCAGCTTGTATGATGTACAACGCACAGCAATCTCCGCTGGGTTATAAGAAAAGGAACGAACGATAAAGGGCTTCGGAGATGAGGTATGCGCTGCGTATACATAAATCTACGATATATGAAACTGTAACGTGAGGTGGAGGCTGAATTTCTCGGCGGTGTCTTGCGAGAGTGCGGACGATGGCAACGGTGCCAGGGGGCGGCCGTTACTAGACGTATGGAGGCTATTATAGGGACTCGTAAGAGAAGGGGCAAAGCTGAATGTGTGATATCTGTGTAAATATTACTTTCATCTTTGAAAAGAGTAGTATGTTGGAAAAGAGTAGTACGTTGCATGAAAGCCGTGGTGGCACTACGGTCCACACGTGCAGAATGAATCCGCGTGGTCAAGTTAGTGCTTCCTCATTCATTTTGCTAGCTGTAGGGGTGGGAACTAACACGAATAACAGCGGGACGCAGACTCGGTGTCAAGACTATATTGCCGTCGGTCTCTGGATAACCCAAGTCGGCTTTTCGGCCTCCAATTTCAAGGGCGGCATGGCTTCTCTTCTTCAACTTTTTTCTCATTGATGTGAGATGTGTGGGCGTTATAGGTGAAATTTATGACTTTACTTGCACAAATCTGTATATTCATCGGAGATTAACTCTATGTACTTTTTAATACCACAGGAAAAAGTCGCCCTTCCAAAAAGACGAGAAATTTATTGAGTTTTATTTCTCATATAATAAAAATAGTAGTGTAAAAGCAGCAGACACATCACTGCCATAATTCTTGTATATAATGAGCCGCTCTTCTGCAGGAACAGCCGCACTTATTGTAATTCGTGTCATAGCTTCTGGTTACTGCTAATCACGCAACAAAAGGTCTCATCGAGCACACTTACGGGAAGCGCATAAGAGCAAGAAAATTTATTGGGATAAGAAGAAAGAAGAAAGAATGCTGTCTCTAGAAAGCAACTTCGAATCGGCTTTTAAAGTTACAGCACAGGCTCTTACTAGGAATGAAAGAACTCTTTCGCAAGTTGGGGGCGCTGTTCGCGTCATATCTTGTTACCTATTTAGCCTGTTTTACCAAGGCCTCCTATAGTTTTTTTTCGAAGCCAGTGCTAACGCTCGCTCCTCAATGGGAGCCCTCTATCCGCCTTAGTTCAGGGAGTGGTCGTGATGCGACGCCACATAAAGGGTACGGCTGCTTGCATCACACGTGCGTCCGAGCGCTTTCCCACGGAGAAGCGATAGACGCGCTTTCCCTCTCCAATGTCATGCGTCTGGCGGATTTGTTCCTTCGTGCTCCTTCTTCGAGGCTCGAAGCAACGCCGCCGCCGCCTCACAGCGCTCGTGTGGCACCTCTTAAAGTCAGCGCATGCAGCAGCGTCGCAGTGACGCTTCCCCATTAGTTGCCCGCATAGCGCCACGAACGGAGACGCGCTATATCAGAACACTGTGCCTCTTACAGAGCCAGCGTGACCGCCAACATACTGAACACGAGGGACGCAAGACGCCGCTTCACGGATCTGTACACAACTGAACCAAAAATTACTTTATAAGATTTCAGTCGTGAGGCACCACCTAAAGGTTACTGTTCCCCATGAATGCAAAGCACACGAGAAGGCTAGGCGATGGGCGAGGAGGTGCTGGTTTTACTGTACCTTCAGTTGTCGCTGTGACGAAGGCTCCTGCCACTTTATCAAAAACGACCATAAAAAAAATCTCACAGGTTTCCTGATGCATTCACCTAACACGACGCGAATCCGAAAGCCATCTAATTTTCTTCTCAGTCCATGTATGGAACCTGCTCCGCCTCCCACGGAAAGCCTTTGCACCTCACCTGGTTCCGCACTGCCTCCGTGATCGGCTACCGCTTAACCAAGCGACGATGTTTTGTACGTCATCACGTGTCGACTACGTCATGATGATGGCATATGGTGACGTGAACACGTGCTGATCATTTTTTGCTTCACTCCTGTCGACGTCACCGACGCTAACTGTCAATTCTCGCGTTTGATGAGGCATCCAAGGCGTCTGACTTCACAAGAAAGGATGTACGCAATTGATTTGTAATAAAATAACGATATGAAATGCTTAATTACTAACTGTTGCAACACAAATAGATAACTTTAAATGTTATGACACATACTTTCACGAATGGTTTGTTATGTTTCAAGGTTATATTTGTATTTATCTTTTTTTTGTGTGTGTATGTAGCACTCATAATAGTATTGTTTAGCTTCGACATGCTGATTCTCTGTGCTTCTTATTATATTGAATACGCTATATGTACGTGTGTATAATTTGTCTCCTTGTACAGGGAGCCCGAATCTTCGTAATGTGAGAATTACCAGTTTGTTTCAAGCCTCCCTCCATTCTTACGGAAATAAAATTGAAATTTGAATTGAAAATTTACTCTATTTTTGTCGCTGTCATATATGCGGTCATATTTATTTGCTTCGTGGGAAGATTGTAATGGCAGTAACTTTTGTAAATATAGTTTGTCACATTCCTTGTCAAGTGTTCGTTGTCTGTCAGTTTATTTTTTTTATTTAGAAGGATTAAAGAGAGAAGTTGCCCGACTTACAATGACTTGCACCGAGGGAATTCATGTATTTTAGAACGAACATATATTTGCCTTTCTTTAACTCTTTGTTGCCAGGGGTACGTGCTGAAACAGTTACATTCCAAGGGCGTGCCAATGTTCTAAATGTCCAATGCGAATAGAATAGTTTCGTTATTTGGAGTATATTTCATTCGTAAATTGCATGTAATGATTTTCCCGAGCCACGGCCGAATATGCGATTATTTGGACGAATATTCTGACAAAGTTGAATATTTGAACAAGTAACATCTTACAAAAGTTACGAATTTATACTTTTAAAGTAAGACATCGCAATCGCGCACCCGTAATGGAACGAAAACGTGCAAAGTTTGTGGAGTCAGTTGACCTTTATGACGTGCACGCCGAAGCACATTATCTCGTATTGATATGTTCCCGCATATTCAAAATGCGAACACTCATCCTTGGTTGGCTTAGAACTTAGTAGCGCTAGAAGAGTGAGTACGGCCAAGTATTCAGTCATTAAGATATATCGCGGCTGATCATTGCTGGAAGCATCTGAGGATGTTACGTTCTCTCAGTCACTTTACCAGCGACGTCCTTTGCTTTTTAATTGTTATCACCTCCCCCCAAAAGGCTACTCCCCTGGCTCGGCAGTTCGCACTCAAGGATAATGACCCGAAGGTCACGGTACCAAATCCCAGCGGTGGCGGTCGCATTTTCGGTGAAGACGAAAGTAATTGAGACACGTGTACTTAGATTTAGGAGCACGTTAAAGAACCCAAGTGTCGAAATTTCCGAAGACCTACACTGCGGCGTTCCTAATAATCATATCGTGAGTTTGGGAGGTTTGACCCCAACAATTATTATTATTACTTGAGGAGAAAAAAGAACACACATTGAAAAAAATAATAAGACAGAGGGGCTGACTAGCGAGGTTCTTTCAGCACAGCGATTAAATTGCGAACCAATAAACTTGCGCGTTATCCAAGGAAATGTGCATACAAGCATTATTGTGGTCCTTTCGAGACAAAAGCGATTTTTATTTGAAAATAATTTGGCCGCACAAGAGCACACAATCTCTCAGACTCTTCGGGGCCTGCACGTCGAAAGTTACATCAACAGCTTGACCTTTCAAGTGCAAATAATTGCTGTCCGCGTCCCTAGATGTCAAACAACACGATCAACACAATTGTTCTTGCTTTTTTCCACAGGGCTTTCTTTGGCGTCATCCATTACTTCTCTTTCTAGTCTTTTCTCAGTAAGTTGAGTTCGATCTAGTAGGTCGATCTCAATCAACGTTTCGTCGTCACTGACGCAGTTTCGCAGGAAATCTGCGCCGCCAGTTCAAGTTTTCCGATATCCTTTTCGTGCCTACTTTTGATGATAAGTTAACAATTCTGGCACCACATTGGCGGAAACACTTGTTTTCATTTTTTAGTGTTTTCAATCAAAATCTAGAGAGCGGACAGTTTTCTCAAACCATCTGCTTCTGGCCTTTCAGCGCTCACTCAGCACAAGAAAACGCAGAGGATCGATGTTTTAGTTTTGAAAGGAAGGTGAACTGGTGTCCCGAACTTGTATCACCCTTCTGGTTTTCGTGGCCTTTGAGAAAACAACGTGCCCAGTTGATGAAAGTTATTTCTTTTATGCCAGCGTTTCTATACGTATTCTGCAACATTTGATAGATAGAGCTGTCTATTTGTATCTGAAAAAAAGGTTTGATTTTGACCATTTACTGCGTCTGTGTGCGTGTGCGTGCTCACGCGCAAGCACACACGCACGCACACGCACACACGCACACACACACACACACACACAGACACACACACACACACACACACACACACACACACACACACACACAAAATAATAAAAATAACAATTGTACATCGTCATGCAACAGTCCGGCTCGGCCTGTAGTCGTTACGACAGTTGAGAGCAAGGAGAGGCCCTTGCTACAATCTTCTCGACTTCTTTGATCTCCAAGAAGTTCTGGGACAGGTCTTCTATTCGCTGAGGAGGGAAGCTATATACCTAGTCCACACACGTGTCTGAAGAGCGTTACAAAAGCCACATTTTCTATTTATTGGCCTTTTCTCGCTCTTTGTCATGAAGTAGTCTCTAAGAGGAGCCATATTTCGTTATACAGCTGCTTTTAAGAAAACGAAAAAGCATGCCATTCTAGGCCTAAACTGATCTCTCTGTGTGGTTTCCACACAATTTTCAGTACACTCGCTGCAGTTGTGCGAGCGGCGTTGCTTGCATCAAGTGCTTTTTCTTGCGCGTCTATGCTTCGTATATGCCGATAAGAGTTCACAGTGAAGTTTGACTGCGTCATTGCCGACGTCAGCATAATTTCCTGCTCTTTTCTGCAAATACATATTTTGATTTTGTCTCTGGATTATAAGTAGTCTGCATGGAGAGACTCCCGTAGAGTTTTAGCCATTCAGAGGCCCGCCTGAATATGTTCCCTTTACAGAAGGCATGGAGAACGGTCGGGTCCTGTGCAAAATATTCACCAAAATGTACGCGCAGCCTTCTTTCGTGGTGTCTCGCACGCGGAAAAACAGAATCTGCTATTGTGACCTGAAAATGACTTGTATGCAAAGAAGATAAAGCAAATAATCTGTATCGTTCAAAGCTCGAACGTAGACAAATTATTTTAGCGATGACATTCGCTTCCCCAACAAAAAAGCTATCCATGAGCAGGGCGGGAAATATTTTTTTAGTCACCTGGGAAGATCGTCGTTTAGAAGAACGTATCCCCGAAATTTTGTTGCAACAGAAATAACTAGGATAACAGCCAAGGCGTCTGTATCATTTTTTATGATCGTACAGTTCTGCGGTGTTGTTTTCCGTACAGCACAGCTGAACACTGCGCCCGAGATTTAGAGAGAGAAAAAAAGTTATCTTTCACACGACAGGATTGTGCTCCGTCGGGATGACAATTTTACAGAAGGAGACGAAGACTACCACTATTCCAGGGCAATATACATCACTCACTTCATTTTTATGCAGGCTGCTTCCTTAAATCACATATAACAACAATAAAGAACAATAATACAATTTCTTCTGGTTAATGACATGCTCATGCAAAGAAGTAGTGATGATACCGCTGATTGTCATAAGCTTATTTTTTGCTGCTCGCAAGTATGACTTCGGAGCGAAAGGAACAAGCACTCACAAATAAATCCAACTGAGGATAAGGGTACAATCTTCCAGCAAATGGCCTGCATGGCTACACTGCTGCATGCGTTTGCTCTCGGAAGTGGCTCTAAGGGGAGACATACACTGTTCTTCAGAGCTGCCTCTTAGAGGGTGGAGGAAGGTAATAGCTGTGAGATCATGGCGTTGGCTATGGAGAAATGGTCAGTCTTCTCGCACGTGTCCTTTGTGTATGCGCGCATAAAATAGACAGCCAACGAGATTTGGCGTTTTAACGCGATAGCGTTAAAGAGCTCGTTTCGTAGATATTCTGGCGTCGGTGTCGGCGTCGTTGGTTGTGAGCGAAAAATCATCATCTTGTCCGTGACCGAAAAATCAAGATGCAAATAAAATAAATGATAAAAATTTCCGGGTCAGAGTGAGGATCGAACCCGGGACGTCTGCGTGGTAAGCAGGTGTTCTACCACACAGCCACGCCTCTGCCTGGAAAAACAGTGAAAATAACTTCCTCTGCTTGGAAATGCAGTGAAAATTACTTTCATGCTTCGCAAACACAAGCGACCTTTATATAGGCGTCGCAATATAACATGTAATATCCCAGGAATATTGCGTGGTACAAGCGAACATTGCCATCGGGCGTCAGAATTTGTGACTATCATAACGATTTCATAATTTATAGCCGGCCACCCATTACAAACGGCACACACCTTACTGCGCGTATTTCCTGAACACCACGTAGTGGGTGCATAGCTAGTATGAACTAAGGGGTTGAAGTAGGCACTCGTGACAGGATATCGCTATCGCGTTCAACTCTTGAAGGCGAAGATTAAGGGTCCCCCCAATTTTTCTACATACCCCATACGGGCGTCGGCGTGTAAGTGAAACACCGGACGCCGGCTGCTTTCTGCTCCAGCACTGGAAACCAATTCGTGGTGCTACGTGATACGGGATTACCGTAAGTGCGGCGAGCGGCTGAACGACTCATTTGCTCTAGCCAAGTATTGCTCACCGTCACAAACCGGCACTCCGATTCAATTGTTCCGCTGGCTTCGCTGGGGTTCAACGGCCGTGCCTGCTACCAGCCTGCGTCGTATATCGAAAGAGCTTGATGTTGTGTTTGCGTGACTGCGAACTTAAGGTATTAGAGCGATTTGCGGCAATAATACGCCGCCTATACGATTTGCTCGGCTCCCAGCAATATATACTCGTCCATGCTTCTGCGTCGAATGATCACTGATGGTTCGATGAACCTGTAATTTTCTCGGCCTATCTTGCGGGAGTATCTGGCTCAGTCGCAATCATCGCTGCGAGAACGCAACATCGAGGCAATAGCAAGATAAGTTTCAATTGAAGAAGGGGCATCTACTGCAGTTTGTTTATGCAGCAACCTTTTCAAACGTTTTTGCAGCACTGAACCCAGGACGTTAACCTGGCTTTATGTATACCTTTTTGGAGTTCGATTATAGTTTCTCCTTTCTCTGGCAACGTTACGTGCAAAGGAAGACATTTATATACTTTTGCTATGTCCTGGTTAAGCAAAATAAGCAGGCTGTCAACCATGAGGGATGAGAAAATAGAAGTGGTGGTCTGCCAAAAATTTTCTTCCTCATAGGAGGTGCGTCTTGCACGAAACGTACAGAGCGCAAAAAGGGAGCCGAAGTACAAATCATACACGTAATTACGTATGGAGGAAAAATAACATCAGAACAAAAGAAAAACAAAGGAGGGGACATTGTTTTCGAGTGACTCTGTTTCGGCTAGCTGCCCATATGCGTTAGCGATATTCCACTTCACTTATACGGAAAGGCTGAATTCCCCATAGATCTTTATTACTGCTACCACAAGCACTTATACTAACACTGCTACTACTACTACTATTACTACTACTACTACTATTACTACTACTACTACTATTACTACTACTACTACTCCTACATCAAACAATAATACTCGTATTTATTATTATATTTGTAGCCCCAGTAACATGGGAACCCGGAGGCAAGAAAAGAAAATACCTTTCACGCGTAGTGCAACCAGTAGGAGGAAAACCCTCGGTACTGCCTCTGTAGTTGCGTTTAAACCCACCATTCAAGAATTTTTGTTCGTCAATGTTATATTTAGAGTCTGCTAGTTTCACCTGCCAGATATTCTTCGTTAATAGTTCGCGTCGTCTCAAAGCACTGTTCTTCATTTCGTGCCACCACAGTCACATCACCTTAATCTCTTGCAAATGGCCACACCACATCGCATACTCCGATTGCAAAAGTAGCCCGCGTTTAGCCTGTGGTTCATAAGTTTCATCAGACGTGCACTGTTTGTTCTTCAATTTCGATATGACAAAGTTAAGATCACGTTTCAGGAAAAAACATTCACGGCGCCAAGAATACAGGGACGAAGTGAAGAAACGGACAGACATGGGCGCCGTGAATGTCTGTCCGTTTCTTCACTTCGTCCCCGTATTCTTTGCGCCGTGAATGTTTTTTCCTGAAGTATGAACCAACTAGTTCAGCAACAAGCCCTGTTGACTTATATTTCTTCTAGAGTGAGCTGGCGCCCATGTCTGTGCGTTTCTTCACTTTGTTCCCGTATTCTTTGCGCCGTGAATGTTTTTTCCTGAAGTATGAACCAACTAGCTCAGCAACAAGCCCTGTTGACTTATATTTCTTCTACAGTGAGCTGGCGCCCATGTCTGTCCGTTTCTTCACTTCGTTCCCGTATTCTTTGCGCCGTGAATGTTTTTTCCTGAAGTATGAACCAACTAGTTCAGCAACAAGCCCTGTTGACTTATATTTCTTCTACAGTGAGCTGGCGCCCATGTCTGTGCGTTTCTTCACTTCGTTCCCCGTGTTCTTTGCGCCGTGAATGTTTTTTCCTGAAGTATGAACCAACTAGTTCAGCAACAAGCCCTGTTGACTTATATTTCTTCTAGAGTGAGCTGGCGCCCATGTCTGTGCGTTTCTTCACTTCGTTCCCGTATTCTTTGCGCCGTGAATGTTTTTTCCTGAAGTATGAACCAACTAGCTCAGCAACAAGCCCTGTTGACTTATATTTCTTCTACAGTGAGCTGGCGCCCATGTCTGTCCGTTTCTTCACTTCGTCCCCGTATTCTTTGCGCCGTATTCTTTCCCTCTCTATTAAATCAATATATGGAGCCGACTCCACCCCCCCCCCCCCCCTGTTAGGTGACTACGGCCGTCATCCCCTACCCCATCATGCACCCGCCTATCCTTTGTAGTGTTGCTTCATCCATGTTCGTTAGCCTCTGCCATCCATTCTAAAACACAGGTGCGACTATTGCGGCGACCTTTTTTCGATGAATCTTTGAAGACGTGAGCCTAAAATTTCAATTATATCTTGTCGCTGCTTTCTTAGATTATCGAGCTTTACTACATGATAGAGAACTACGTAAATCCTGATAAAAAACTTGTAAATTAAATTGCACCAGAGAAAATTTGCTGCTTTAGCCCTTTCTCTTTGGCTGAAAGTTTTCGTTAGCCATGCACATAAGCAACCATCAAGCCGTTTCACCTAGACTACTGTCATGTATATGTTGAACTAACTTCACTGTGCAATTTCACTGTTGCACAGGAAGTAATAAACCCGCCAACTCTGTGCCCACAGGGAAATCTTCCCCGCAGCGCGCACTTGCGCAATACATATGAAACGCACTTTATATTGTCACTCTCCTAGCGTCATGTGCCTACGTAGTGCACCTTAGTCTAAACAAAGGAAGTCTCATACGAAACCTGAGGTGTGCTACGCGGCTGTCAAGAATCGCTTGCAGAAAAGGTGCTGTTTATTGTCTTCTATAGTGCTGGCGTCAGTGTCTAATTGAAAAGCAAAGAGTGCGCCGCAACATCGCGCTTGATGAAGACGCGGCGGGTGACATAGAAGGGCTGTGTGAACGCTTGGTACGCCTAGATTCACCAGAGAATATTGTATTGCACGGGCTTGAAAACAGACATTGGATATTGGTTCTGGCTTTGAGACAGCTGTCTCCGGTGTTCTCTGTAGGACTTTAGCAAAGCCCAGCTGAGAACACCGGAGAAAGACATATAAATCGCCCCACATTCAAAACAATGCTCACATTTGTCTGACCTGTGGTCAACCTTAAGGGGGGGATGGAGGGCAAAATCTACTGAAAATTCGATTTTTTCAGTTTTCATAGCACGATATTCCAGCATTATTGATAAGTGCTTCCACGATGTGGCACGTTTTTACGCGCAGTAGAAAGCATTTAAAAAATGGCCCCAAACACGCCTGATCCCGTGACTGCACCGCGGCAACTCGAACTTTAAAGGTGCACTAAAGGGCAAAACAATTTTTCGCGTATTAGTTAAGCACAATTTCACAATCCCGAAAACACCACTCTTACCGTCACACGACGCTTGGTAAGCGAGAAAACACGCGAAAAGAAAATGCGGGTGGAGACGCCACCTTGAGATTCCCGCACCAAACACTGTGACGTCATAGATTTTGAAGGCGTCCACTGAGGTCCCACGTAGCTTCTAATCGATAAAAATGAGGTGCATTGTCATCTGTGGGTGCCATAGACCTAGCATACGAAGTTTCAGAAAATTTAATCGGGCCAATGTCGCGAAAATACGAAAAATACATTTGGAATTTCTGATGTCACGCACGCAGATATCGGCGCCAAATTTAAAAATAAAACTTCTACCTTGATCAACTCCGCTAATAATGAACTTATGATAGAGAAACATATGGCATTAGAGTTCTCAGAGTGCAGTTTGTCAATCTAAACCAAGTCATTGTTTCGCTTTAGTGTCCCTTTAAACGGCGTTTTCTCCAAACACTACTTTCCGTCAGAAAAGGAACATTTTCTCTGTAACCACTACAGCTATCAAGTGCAAACTTTTGTGACTTCCTTTTGAATAACATGCGCCCTTTCTGAAGCAAAAGAATGGTGTTGGCAGCAGAATTGTATTTTTTTTATAGTTTTTCTTTCAGAAAAAAGCCCTAAAATTCGAGTCATCAAACATCTAAATTTTTGTCAAAAGAACGGTCATGCCTACAATTATTATTTTGGTTCAGAAGGATACCCTGGGCACATGTAATAACTAGAAGATATTTCAGCATTTTACATGCAAAATCTTTTTCACAAATGTTCCTTGAAAAAATAAAAATAGTCAGATGATTTATTTTTTCATTATTTTTGAATGGCTTTGTCTTTTTTTGCCAAATTAACAAAACATCTAGTAATATCCCCATTCAAGCTACTTGCAAAATTTTGTGGAGTTTGCTTCAAAAATAACAGCGATGGGCAGTAGTAGTTGCACACCTGTCTTTGCTATCCATCCCCCCCTTAAAATATAACTGCGCTCCAGGGTTGCGTGTGCTCTCACGGAGTTAGATGTGCAATAGAAAGAACGAGAGATATAATTACCTAAAGTAGGATTAGTAATGCTCGTCGTAGGGCGAAGCCCTCAGTTCAGAGCCCCATCGTCTCGCGCCACTCCAAGATTCAACTGGATCAGCCAACTTGCTTCAACGGCTCTGAGCTGCACCTGAAGCTCTTAGACCCTGTAGGAAGCGGAGGGTGAAGAATGACTGTGAGATGATAAGCGCCTCAGACGTGCTCGGTCGTTTTTTTTTCGTGAATCTGCATTACCTTGTGAAAGGCATGTGTGGTTCCATGCAGCAGCCTTCAGCTTTGATAGTGAATGCACACGTGTGCTCTACTGTACTTCTTAGCTAGTTCTTATTTTGCCTTCACTCCATTCAGTTTTCGTTTGTCCTGGATGCAGTTGGGATCCTCTATTTATTTACAAGAATTAGTGTGTGGCAGAGATATGGTTTAACTGGGGTTCGAACTCCTTGGTTAACGTTTGGTGAGAGTTTTGTTAAATTTTTTTGTCCAATCACCCATTCGTTCATTTTGCAGTGACGTGACGACAAAAAACACATCGACGATGATTACAACGGTCAGCGTCCCTCTGACTGGCAGACAAGACACAGAAAACAGCTTCGTGCCCTTATGTGTGCATTGTCGCAATAAATGTAGCTTGCATTCCAAATTCAAATTTCAAATTCACTTTTATTCAGCTTTTTCCCTACAAAACTTGCGGAAAGAATATAAAAAGGATAAGAGCAAAAAGCTTCTATGTTAGCAGCTTGACGAGGCGCCTACACTTTTCTCCTTGACATCGGATCTCCGCAGAGCACCAATATAAAAACACTTGGAGATTGATTTGCAAACTTAAAGAAATCAGGAAAAAAAATCATCTCATTAAATTAGAGTTTTAGGTTCGCATAAAAATGAATAAAAAGGAAAAAAGAAGTAAAACAAGAAGCCGGGTACAGTCAATCATGAAACAATGAACACGTTGCTAAACGGCTAGCGAATACTACAAAAATAAATGTTAAAAAGTATAAAACATTAGGTATCCGAAAAACGCAAATTCGGGAGAGGTACCAAAGAAACACTGACAGGTGAAATGTTACATGTATGACTCGTAAAAAAATTCATGTTGTGTCTTTTGTTCTTTATAGCTAAACATATACATGAAATCTAATTGGCCCCACCACATGAATACCCAGATGTATTTCCGTTAATTGCACTACAACAATAAACTATTCGCCTCATGAAAGCTTCGCTTTACAGATTCACAAGATCAGGGTTGTATCTATTGAATTTTTTTTTCTTGGCCTTCTCTCTAATCAATAGGCCTGAAGGCCTAGGCACGGATGTTAACCGGCAAGATCGACATAGATGAAAAATACTTCAAGAAAGAATGTCGCTTAAGCCAGCATATCGCCAAGTGGACTTGTCTTTATAAAGACACCAACTGCTGTGTCAAGACACTAACTTCGCCAAGCTAAATCTGCTGCCTTAAGTGAGCCATATTCACTTGTCGAAACGTTTGTTGCAGCCATGTTCCATATCTTCAAGGATTTATTTTTATCTCTTGAAGACTCCACCTTCTCCCCAACTTCTGACTTGCTGTGATCGATATGGTGTACACCCTTGATTACGAGTGCCCGTCGCATAGCAATCCTTTCGATATCCACACAAGGCACAAGTTAGGGTGAAGATTGGTGCGTTAACCGGATTATTATCCTTGAACACGTGGTGTCGCTGGAGCCATCGTTTCGACAAGTGGTCCTGTCTTCTTAAAAGCAGGAAGTGCCTCGAAGAAGACAATACCATTTGTCGGAACGTTTGTCTCCAGCGACACCCCGCGTTCGACTATATCAATCTCTTGTTGACCATGTGGGAAATTATCAGGCATTTCTTCATCATCTGTACATGATCATCATCGCATATGGTTCTTCGTCATACTCGCTTGTGGGGAACACATCTTAAGATTGTTCTGTGCCTTGGGTGTGATCGGTTCCCCACGTCTTCAGGACGTTTAAAAGGTCTGCCAACTGCTACGTCATGATATAGCCACACATGTTAACAATTGACAAATTAACGAAACATAAAGACTGACAATTTCACTGTATACGTAAAACATTAGGACAATATTTTTTAAATCATTAAATTAAGAGGAGAGCGAAGGAGATGGCAGGACACAAAACTTCTGGTCCCTGCTTGTGAGTGACGTGCTTATTTGACCACCAAGCGTACGATAATGCATATACACTCGGAGTTATACGGAGGTTCCGGTGGTGCTCACATGTCGGCAGGCGTGCGGCCTTCGGTGTCTCTGCGCCGCAAAGCATGAAAACGCTTTACTTGCTTTTGTTTCTGAGCTCTTGTTCGCTCTCCGAGGAAGTAAAGACGGCCTGGGTCGATGCAATCCTATTTGCTTAATGCTTCGGCAAAGAGCAGCTTTCATCGCAGCATTTATTACCCGCGGGCCGAGTTGCGCGAGCCTATAACCAATAGCTTGCACTTCCCAGCGCGTATGCTGCATCTTTATGGCAGCTCACCACTCCGGCATATGCTCTTTATTGACCCTGAAATAACTGGGCGCTTGGCTATACGAGAGGGCCGTCACGCAGACAGGATGACGGATGAGCGAATGCCGTTCGATGGCAATATAAGACACGTCATAATATAAGACAATCTCAATCTCGTGAATGCGGGAAGAAGGTGGGTTCGCACGTTTAAACTGGTTTTCTCGCATGGGACAGAACAGTCGTTAGTTGAAAGTCATGTTTGAAAAAAGCGCGAAAAACCCACAGCACACCGGCACGAAGGAGACAGGACGACACGCTACCAGCAAGTGAAGTTTTAATCAATAGCGCAGAAAGATATACATGCACATTACAAAAAAAGCAAGATTAAGAATCCAGAGAACCGCAGAATGAGTATGTATATGAGCATGCACATAGATTTCAACCAATTCGCCCAACTGTCCCTGCTAATTCAATTGAAAGCGAGTACAAAAAACTCACTTTCGGTCGATTGTCGAGCGTGTGGAAAATAAGTTGCTTTTTGTAGGGTGCACGGAAAGAGAAAAGTGCCCTTTTTTATAGGGTAAATACAAACCAGCAGATAATGAAGTCACGGAAGGTAATAATAATAATAATAATTGATGGGGTTTAACATCCTAAAACCACCATATGACTATGAGAGACGCCGTATTGTGGAGGGCTCCGGAAATTTCGACCACCTGGGGTTCTTGAACGTGCACTGAAATCTAAGTACACGGGCCTTGAGCCATTCTCACCTTTATCGAAAAAGTCAAGGTAGGTGTAGGGAACGTTAATTCTACTTGTGTTTAGTGTATTGAAGCAATTGCGATATAGAAGGTGACGACAGTAAAGTCGACGAAAAAAACAATTTCCCATCGGCAGCGACCGAACCCGCAACGTTCCCTTCCTTCAATCTTTTTCATAGCAGCAATAATACTTGTCGCGGGGTTTTACGTCCCAAAACACAATATGATTATGAGAGACGCCGTAGTGGAGGCCTTCGGAAATTTCGACCACCTTGGGAGTTTTTTTAACGTGCAACTAAATCTGAGTGTACGGGCTTTCTTTGAATATCGCCCCCATCATTGTAAGCATCGTAAGCATTGTAAGTGAGATTAAGTAAAGAGGAGAAATCCACATGTCTGGGGAAGGTAAGGAAATGACTGAGCATGTTTTTATTGAGTGTGGCGATATACACTCGAGTGAATATTAATTCACTAGCCTACATTAGGCCTTGTGTTTTCGGTAGAACATTGGAAACATAAAAAGGGCGGCGATGGAAATAGTTAAAAACGACTAGAAGATTAGTGGCGGATAAGTAGGCAGAAAGCAAGAAAAGCAGGAAAGCTTAAGTAAATTTGTGATAAGGCGCAGTGAGCGAAACGTCAATGCATTTGATGGGGCATTGCATTGGATGGCGCAATTTGCAATGACGTGTTCAAAGCAGCAAAACACTGCTGGCTTTCTCTTGCGCAGAATTACGACGGAAGCGGTAGCGCCGGCTGGCAAATCTTCGAGGCCACGTGCCACGTCGTGTAGGTACCGCGGTAGCCCATGGTGCCCAACCAGATGTCCTGCACATTGCATGTGTGAAGCGGAAGTTACGACTAATGTGTTGAAACCAAAAAGAAAAGAAAATACTCAAGGTCATGACGCGCAGCTATGGAACTTAAAGGCGGCCGATTGCACTCCTCCACCTGTGGTTTCCAGCTCGCTGGTGAAGAGAAACCGAGAAAAAGAAAGTTCGCACTCTGTGTAGTAGCTTCGTTTACACTAGGCAAAGGAGAATAAACATTTACTGACAATGCGGAGGTAGCGAAAATAGGAAGGGTTCTTTCTTTCAGGAACCCTCTGGCCTGGACCGGTCGCCGGGCCGGGAAGACGAATTGGCACTGGTTGACCAGGTCTGGCTTGGAGGGTGCAGGCTACCACAATGCATTGGGGACACTTTGGTATGTGTCTGTTGCTGCTGGTTTTAATTACAGTATACAACGTGTGCCAGGGTGCCTGGCACGTTGTAGTGTGGACAGGTGTACATGAGTAATGTCACTTCGAGACCCCTTTCAAATCCGCAAGTGCGCTTCCCTGCTCTTCATATTCGCCCAACTCCCGGCGGCAGCTGTAGTGCTTCAAGGGGAGTAGGGGTCCCAGTTGCACGTGCCCAGGCTCGTCTATTATGCGCGTTTATGTAAAGAGACCGTAATCAACATTTTCCGCATCATAGCGCAAGGAAACTGCGCCTGAACACCCTGTTTGCAGGAAATGACTAGCTGCCATTGGTTGGGCTAACTGCATCGCAGGAAAGCCAGCTTTAAAATTATGAAGAGGGTCTGTAGGATGGCATGTGCGAAGGCATTGGTCTGAAGTCGCCTGTGGTTGGTGGCTTCATCTCTTGTGAGCTTCTGACGTGGGGGAGAGGGTGTAATCTGCGTGCAAGCCGACATTACTGTGAACGTTGACAAGTTAAAAGACTTGGAGTCCCATATTATGAGCAAAAAGAACGTGACAAATTGAGTAACTCAACGGTACAAACATGTCTTCTTCAAATAAAGCTGCTTCGCTGACTCACCTAATTTAGATTATGCGAGGTAACGCCTAAGTACATCCCATTTTTTTATTTTAGAGATTAGAGTTCGTCACAGAGAAAACTTCAGCCCCGACTCGAGTCTGCCGCAGTCTTATGATAGCGTGGCTGAGGTTTAAGTGCGGCGATACAGCATGAAAAAACTTGTTAGGGATGAAAGGCTTATACGAAGGTTCAATTATGGTCTTGAACTTTACGGAAAGATATTCGGGAGACGAAACGAATAAATTCGGGAGCAGAAAGTAATCCACTCCGAGAGAAAAAAAAAACATCCTATTTTCATATATAATGTCATCCAGGCTCCGCAATATCACGCCTAGGATAACGCATCACATCCGCGAAAAGTCAAGCGTGTTGGAATCTCTGGGGAAATGGAACAAGCTGGAGCCTTTCATAACACTCTGGGGCCAGAATGAAATTTCTTCTTGCACATGATCTGGAGCCCAATGGCAAAAGGTGAGCAT